>JAKZAP010000014.1:600000-758939 GCA_023053575.1 Branchinecta lynchi
CGATCTCTTGATTATCCTGACCAGCGAGGATCTAAAGTGGACACTTAAGAAACTATACAACAGCGGGTTGGCTGCGGAATTGGCATGCCCCAGCCATAGTGTAAACGGCAAGGTTTTCATCAAGAGATCTGCGGCTTCTCTGCCAATACTTGTTGAGTCGAGAATCAGGTTAACGACATTATATGGAAGCCAGCATAGCGCAAACACAGCGGCGAGGATCAGCAGAGTTCGAGCGGCGCGACGGCGCGTCTGCAGAAGCCGGCTGTCTCGCTCAAGCCCAAGATTTGTACCTAAAAAAAAGTATCACTATTAAATTTAGGAACTTCTTTTTCAAATACAAATATTTTTTCACACATTACCAGGATGTCATGATGAACTGATGATGATAAATTTATTTCCCATTTGTGTAAAAATAATTCGTTTTAAATGGTGTTCGAAAAGAAGAAAAAGGAAAGAACGACATGGTTGTTTGTTTTTTTGCAGAAGCTTTACAAGGCTTCAACTATTTAAAGACTGCTTGTGAGATGCGTGGATTGATTTCTTTGTCTTTCCAGTGAAAGTTGCCGGTTGAATCCATTGCTGTGATGACCATCTTCGATCACATTGGGTTTGTTCGACCTTAGTTTAATTTCTATATCAAACACTAGATTTAAAGTATTGCTGCAAGCTCGAAATATCCTTTTCTGCTTCTTGTCATCATCAACTAGTGCTTTCACCCACTGAATAGCTTGTGTACGCTAACTGAACTTGACCTGGCCTAGCTACATCGTATAAGCCAGTAATCGAGGAATGCTTCATCTCTTAATTGACAAATTAATTAATAAATGTTTAGTTTACTTTAGTGAAGGTTTTATTAGAATATGATAGTAAATATGTACTGGTTGCGTTTTTCAAGCACGTATGTGCTTTGTGTGTAACCGGTCGTCAAGCCGGAATGATTTTTTTTAGTAAAGTTGTTGAATTCCGAAAAAAATCCTATCGTCTTCGAGGCTAAAGCAAAGCAAGTCCCGAGCCGGAGGCGTGTGCCTTGATTCTGAATGTTATCAGTTCTAAAGATTCGCATAAAATGCTGCTGGCTTATGGAAATTGTCCAAACTACTCTTCGCACGACGGGGAAGGACCATCATCACTAGGCATGTCACATATCTCATCGTTACGTAAGCAGCAAACATCTCCAACTCTAAAGGCTCTTTCCTAGACCACATCGCGGTACTAAAGAAAAAGCTGAATTCGGAAAGAAAAACCTCAAAAGGAACGAAATGGATACAACTCGTTGTTCAGCTGACGCCTGGGGAAAACGGCCAACCATATTAGGGCCATTATCTGAGCAAAAAGGAAAGAATTATCTCGCCGGGATGCTCGCAGCGATGACGTAACATAGTCTGTGAACTGTTTTACAGTCGCGGTTCTTAGACTTGTAATATCGTTCATGACCTCATCAGCGCAGCGTCTCCCGACGTATAGAAATTTCCCAGAATTTGTTGGTGGGTATAGGGCTGTCATTTGGGTCAAGAGACGCAGGTATAGTCTAGATAAGACTTCCAGAGCAATATCTCGAGTGGCATCCTGCGACTAGGCTTGTCATTCTATCATTCAGGGGCGTCACGAATGGGGGAGGAGGAAGGGAGACGCCCACTCCCAATGTTGTCGACCATTCGGATAAATAGCCTAGTCGGCGCGAAGCCCCGCGATTTTTCATAAAACCAGCCGACTTTTCTTCAAAAAAGTCAGTTTTTCACAAAAACAGTCCAATTTTTCTGAAAAACAGTCGTCTTTTCGTCAACACAGTCGTTTTTCTTATAATCAGCCTTTTTTCTGCAAAAAGAAGCGGGAAAAAATGACCACTGGTCGGTAAATACCTTGCCCCCTCCCCCAAACCATTTGGCTAGTGACGACTCTGCTATCATTGAATTTTGATTCCAGGTAAACTTGATTACGAAGCAATTAAATGTTTCTACCTCATTCGGTGCTGTCGCTCAGTCTTCCAAGCAGACATTGGAGCTGACCCTCTCTTCATAATCCCTCAGTCTCATCCAGACATTTTTTTTTCCCATGCCTCAGAAAGACGTTTCGCAACTAGTGCCACTTGCCGAAAGTGTTCAAGGGATATTGAGAAATCGCGGGATTTCATCCATAAATGATACATGAGACACCACTTTCAAGTTGATATCGCAATCGAGGAGAAAAAGAAATTCCCCGATCCCGACAGCAAATCAAACGCTGCCTCCCGATGAACAAGACCAAAGGTGTCGATGGGATCCCAAAAATCTAATATTTAATTCAGACAATTGGGTCTTGTCTTCGCCAGATCCAGTCTTCGCCAGGCTAATCATCAGAGAAAACCAAGTTCAGATATACCTCTACAAGCCATATCTATTTTGACGATACTGACCGAGACTTACTGCTTTACTTCTGCCAATTTTCCCGTTTCGCCCGAATTCCGAGCGAACTACTAGTCCAGCAAAAAAAGAAAATTCAGAAAGGAATCCAGCGGATCTCCTTACGGATAAAGAACATCTAATCAACTTTAAATAAAACTTTGAAATAAAAAAATCCGGTTACAACCGGATTCCGGACTAACTATAGGTCGGGGTAAAAAACAATTGTCATATTATACGGACTCAGCCTCTCTTCTTACCCCTTAATCTGTCATCTAATCAAAATTTTGATTTTAACAAATTTTCCGGTTTGGGCCGGATTCCGGGCGAACTAGTTGTTCGGCGAGAAAATGGTTCTCACCATCGTGTTCAGCATGTCTTTTTACCCGTAAATCGAACATTTAATCAACATCAAATGAAACTTTTACTTTTAACCAACTTCCCGGTTTTCGCTGAATTCCGGACGAACTACTTGTTCGGTGAGAAAATGGTTTTCACCATGGTGTTCAGCATGTCTTCTTACCCCCAATCCGAACATTTAATCAACTTCAAATAAAACTTTTACTTTTAACCAACTTTCCGGTGTTTTGCCGGATTCGGACGAACTACTTCTTCGGCGAGACAATGGTTTTCACTATCGTGCTCAGAATGCTTTCTTACCCCACAATCGACTATCACATTTGCTGTTTAAAAATATTTTCTTTGTCCCTTAATTTGAACCCCGTCCCCCACCCCTAAATGTAGGGCTACAGAGCCCATCTACGAATTTGACCTTACTTTGACCCAATAAATCCTCACACCCAGTTTCATCGGAATATCTCATTCCCTTCGAGAGTTATCGTGCTTACAGACAGACGGGCAGATGGATATTTTTGCGATGTCATAGGTATCCCTCCACTTTTGTTTTGGGATCCCAAAAAATATCTCAAAATTAGCAGTACGAAGTTGTACGAAAAAGTAGCATGCAGTACGAAGTGATGCTACTACATGCTTCTCTGTCAAGGCTACCGTTTACTGCATTTTACTGCATGCTACTATTAACAAGACTGGATGCTACTGTAGCAAGACAGGATGCTACTAGATACTACTGCTTAAGATTAGCCCAGTCCGAGGCACACTCATGCAATTTTTTCGTACAACTATCATACAACTACGCAGGCTACACATTTTTCATCGGGCTGAAAATCCTCAGAACTTACTCTGAGCGACGGCAGAATTTCATGTTTTATGAAAAGGGTTGGCCTATCAGACAACCTTAGTCTTTAGGTACGTCAGGTATTCTTCAGAAAAACAAGACTCACTTAAAGGATCAACGAAATTGCCCCACAAATCTCCATACAAGCATTACTTTTCTGAAGACTGAAATTGGCATAAAGACGGAAGAAAACAGTCGGGAAGACATTTGGCTCAAGCTGGGAAAAATGATAAAAAGGAAGAATGGGGTGAGAAAATCAGACACGTCGGACTCCCAGAGATAGAAAACTATCCATAATTAGGCATGTCACTTCAGGCCTCACAGTATCGTATTTCAAGAAAGGTTGTGCGTGGAGGGGGGAGATGTGGAGAATGAAAGATCAGTAAGGCGCTCGGAAGCTAGATTGTTGGGATACTCAAAGGAAGTAATTCGGAAGATTTCTCGCATTTGCTGTGCCTAGATCACCCACTTCCTAGACGCTAGTTCCGACCAGGACTTGGTACGACCGTGGGTCATCTAGTGACGCGATCCAGTTTTTGGGAATATTTGGGATATTAAAAGGTCAGGGACAAGGGATAATCGGATTTCTAATTTTTTTTTTCGATATTGTTGAGGTAGGGGAGCTGGACCACATTCTTTAGAAGTGCCATGAGTTATCTGTTCCGCGTGAGAGGTTTTTGAACGGTATAATTATGTCAGCAAAGGAGCTACTCAATAGTACAAACCCTAGAAGTATATGCAGGATTGATGCAGCTGTGTCAGCTGATGTTGGTTAAAAGGTTCAGGATTGCTGAGTTAAAATTTAGGATGTATATAAGTTAGGAGTTAGAACCATTTAAGAGTCAGTCAGTTTTAAGTTATACCCGTGAATGGAGATCGTTATTCCACGAATGAAGTTAGTGATTTGTCGTGAGACAGTCAGTTCTTGTCGTAACTTAGTTCAGGGGTAGTTTAGAATAGAATAGAATAGAATTTTATTTTTCAAAAGTAGCTGTCACAGCGTCACCGCCGAAGATGACCTTTTTGTCATACAAAATGAAAAATGTCCATAATACTTTGTAACGAATGATAAAAAAAACACTAAAAGGACCAACTTATTGGCTGTTTTACAACTCAACAAAAGCTGGAACAGAACTCCTTTTATATCTTTCATGAAGAGGGGCCACAGGGGCTAGTTTGGTGATTTTCTGGGATTTCTCTCGCTGGGGTCTAATACGTATAGGAGAATAGGGGGGTGGGAGAATATTACGTAATCGGGGAACAGATAGGGTTTTAATACCGAAATTGATGCTAAGGCAGGTTCGTCTCTCTTCCAGGGTAGCCAGCTTGAACCTTTTGAGTAGGTAACTGTAAGGCACTTTACCCTTCCCGTTTATAATCATGAGGGCCTTTTTTTGAATCTTCTCGATACGGTATGTGTGTTCTGAAGAGAGCCCGAAGTGCCAACAGGACAAGCGTATTCACGAATAGGTATGATAAAACTTGTAAATCTGGAGGAGGTCTTTAGAAGGGCAAGAAAATTTTATAAGTAGTTTCATAACGACAATACATCGGAAGGCTTGTTTTAAAATATTTTTGATATGGGCATCCCATTTTAAATCATTGGTTAAAGTAACTCCGAGTAGTTTATTTTTTTTAACGGAGATTTCTAGGGGAATTGGGTCAAGAAAGGCTGGGGTAGATTTTAAAAAGCTAATTGTCATAATTGAAGATTTCTTGGAGTTGACTTTCATTTGCGACAGAGCAGCTTCCTGGGTAATGTCATCCAGAATGGTCATTGCTGAGCTCTTGATATTTCACCGGCAAACCTCAAGAGCGGAGAGGTCGTCAACATATTTCCATCGGTCAGGGTACTCAGAAATAAGACTATTTATCATAATTAAGAATAAAATCGGACCTAGTAAAGTACCTTGGGGAACACCACAAAAAATAGGGAGGGGATCAGAAAAAAACATTATTATATTTGACAATTTGTGATCGATTTGTCAAAAAAGAAACTAAATTTTTTTATCAAACAAGGACTAACTTTAAATTCTGAACGCAACTTTTCAACAAGAATATTATAATCAATAAGGTCTAAAGCTTTCTGGAGATCAATTAATAGAAGATTTAACCATGTATCATGGTTTTCAAGGTTTTTATAAATTAAATCAATAAACTCACAAGGTAATGAGAGGTAGACATTTCCTTCAGGTTACCAAACTGTTTAATGTCAATCAGTTCCAGGATTTCTGCCTTCAACCAATCGGCAAGAAAACTTTCATACATCTTTGAAAATGTCGGGGTTAGTGTAATTGGTCGTACTCCGGTGAAGTCATTTAGACCTCCCTTTTTCTCAATCGGAGTAACATACCCTAACTTCCAACAAGACGGATAATTTCCCGATTTACTAATTTCATTAAAAATGCTTAACAGCGGAATAGTTAATTTGTCTGGGAAAGCTTTGATCAGAGCAGTTGGGGTATCAATGGGTCAAATGCTAGTTTTTTTAAGCTTCTTTATTTTACTGATAATTTCATTAACTGTAGTTAATGGAAAATTTTCTACTGGTGTGCTTGGGATTTTATGGCCATTTGAAAATGGGGGGAAAGTTTGGACTATTACGGCTAAGTGCTTATTGAGCTCATTTGCCGTATGCAAAGGTGGCTCGTCTAAGTGGAAATCCAGATTCTTATGCGTACGACCACCAAGCTCCTTAGCTTTTCTAAACCACTGGTGGGGCTTACTTTCTTTAAGAACATTTAATTTGGTCCTTCCGTAATTGGAAGCAGCTGATCTGATTTCTTTCTTTATTATTTTAAGCAAAGCAATTGCAGCTTCTTTTTTTCCATGACGAAACAGTTTTAATTTTTGTAGGTCTGTTATGATATTAAAATTTTCTTTTGTAAAATTCCATTATATATTATATTATTTGTCAATTGTCAATTGTCTTCCCCTCTTTTTGCTTTACCCAACTCTGCTCTGTCAAGCGTCATCGAGTTTTGTCATTTCTGGCTTCCGACTTCAGTGCTGAGTGCTGGCTGCTTTTCCACGGGGCTAATGCGCGACCCGATATGAAGCGAAAGCCCAATCACTTATTCACCCGTCAGATAACTTATCCCCACAAGTCACGTGTGATTGTTATTGGACCTTTAGCGCGTCTGGCGCCAGTTCGTCATCGGATTTTATGAAGGACGTATTGGTTTGCCTTGCCTAACCTAGGAGATAGAACCCAGCGCCTCATCCCACTCCACGCTACCATAATTTCGGACATCGCCTGAAAAGGGTAAAGAGCCGGTACCCTCTCATCACCCATGTGAATAGGTATTTTTTACAAGAGTAACTAATAACTAATGGTATAGAAAAACATAATCGGGTTAAGCCCGCGACGTTTGAACGTTCACTGTAACAAAGTACCAACGGTTTTGCAAAATCAGAGTAAAATAACACAGTAGCCAACAACCAAGGTCTCCAGAACAAATTTTCATTCCGAAAAGCAAGCACTAAGCACCCGTCGAAGCTGCGTCAAATGGTCGTTTCTGAAAGTCGTTCATTCTTGAAATGACCTAGCACAGAATATGAACAATGCACGGCGGCAGAAGAATAACGGGTGTTCTCGCGCATTCACTTTCGGATAAGCTAAGCGAAAATCAGCCCCACGCAAGAACTCATGGACACTTAGTTCTGGCTATACAACTTTCCGCGTTCGCTTTCCACTCCGGTCGTGGACTGCAGAACTATTTCTTTGCTTTCCAAATTTAGCCGAGCGCCAAAACGCATAAACAAGCATAAACAAGCGCCGAAAAAAAACATAAACGAGCGCCGAAACGCATAAAAAGCATACTGGCCGAGCTTGGCAGATCGCCAGAATTATTTGTCCTTAACCTCGCAGCCATTTACCGCCTTTAAACTGCGGGAATAAGCCTTATGTTCATACCTTCTTTAACAGATCCAGATTCAACCAGCCGATACCCCGTCGAAATGTAGGAAACGAGCACTAGGAGACTCGGAACTGCATAAACGATGAAAAACAAGCATATCCCATAAGCTTGGCGGTTCCAATCACCAGGCCATCTCTCAACGCAAAACAAGATGCTATGCTCTGCAAAAATAGATGGCGTTAGTAAAATGTTAGTTTTCATTGACACCTTCGACACCCTAGTTGCGATTTTGCAGGTACCATGGTATCTGATACCACGGTCAAAAGACATTTTTGCAGTTATCGTGGTATCTGGCCAGTTATCGTGGTATTTGATATTCGTATACCACGGTTCGACCGCGTTTAACTTATCGTGGTATCTGAAAAAGTCATCTAACTTTCATAAATTTTTGTCAAATTGGTGGTAAAGAAGTTTGGGTGGGAAAGAACTAGATACAAGTTTTTCTTTTGGGATGACCTCGAAAAGCGTAACTTCGGCAATTGACGTATTTGCAGAGCAACCGTATATCGGATACCACAGTAACTGCAAAAACGACTAATACTCTATAACACGCCAGCGATCCTCAGGAAGAAGGAGTAAGCGTGTTCGTACGACTCAAACTCTACAACTGAAATCCTGTGTCAATATAAGGTTTGAAGCCAAGCTGACCATTCATTTCAAATACAATAGAAACAAGACCAAAGGTGTCGATGAGATCCCAAAATCTAATACCAGATCCAGTCTTCGCCAGGCTAATCATCAGAGAAAACCAAGTTCAGATATACCTCTATAAGCCATATTTATTTTGACGGTACTGACCGAGACTTCCTGCTTTACTTCTACCAAGTTTCCGGTTTCGCCCGAATTCCGTGCGAACTACTAGTCCAGCAAAAAAAGAAAATTCAGAAACAAATCCAGCGTCAAACCCTTACAAAGAACATCTAATCAACTTCGAATAAAAGTTTGACTTACAAAAAAAAATCCGGTTACAAACGGATTCCGGACTAATTATATCTCCGGGTTAAAAATGATTGTCATATACAGACTCAGCCTCTCTTCTTACCCCTTAAGCTGTCATCCAATCAAACTTTTGCTGTTAACAAATTTTCCGGTTTTGTCCGGATTCCGGACGAACTAATCGTCCGGCAAGAAAATGGTTTTCATTATCGTGCTCAGCATGCCTTCTTACACCACAATCGACTATCACATTAGCTGTTTAAAAATATTTTGTTTGTCCCTTAAGGTAAACCCCCTCCCCCACCCCTAAATGTAGAGCTACAGAGCCCATCTATGAACTTGACCTTACCCTTGGCCCAATGAATCCTTACACCAAGTTTCATCAAAATATCTCATTCCCTTCCAGAGTTATAGAGCGCACAGACGGACAACTTTTGCGATGTCATAGGCATCCCTCCACTTACGTTTTGGGATCCCAAAAACGAGATTTTTTCGTATTATGGATTTTTGGAGTGGGCCGTTTTCTGGGTGAAAGCTTCAGCGCTTTCCCAGACGGATGGTAAATTGTAAATATACACAGAATTCAGAATTGTAAATAATCACAGATTTGTACATATTATACACTTATACACGCCGGAAGTGCAATCGAAATATCCGAAATTTGATATATCCCTCACACATCATCTTGGAGGGGTAACTACCTGTGTCAATCAATCACCGCGATATTTGGCAGCAGCTGTGCCTTTCTTCCGCTAGCTACCCCGAGAGGCCGGAGATTTTGCATCGGCAAGGAGAGATAGTCATCAAGAGTATTGTAAATTCAGATAATGGTAACAGATGCCATGGCATCTGCAAAGATGCAACTCTTTATAGCCTAGGTAATTTCCAGCGGTAACTTGGAAGAAGCAGCTTGCCAGTGAAATTTTACCTTCGTTTTTTTTTTGTCATATGACAGGAAAAGCCAAATCTTATTTATGTCCTACATCTAAACCACAACAAGGGTAAAGCTAGATTCCCCGGCAATTCCAAATTTTTCAGTTGCATCTGCGAATGTGCATCCTAGAAACTGGAACACTTTCTTTAAACTGAGCTGGAGAAAATACCCAGATTTCCTTTAGTAATAGTTGTACTGGTTCATTTTCAACCAGTGCCGTCTTTACCCTTAGGCCGGTTAGACCGGTGCTGGGGGGCCAGAAGAAACGAAAGGCCAAGCGGCCGGTGTAAATTGCTGCGTTATCAGGCTACGGTTGTTAGCCGTATTACCTTGTTCGTTACGATCAGGGGCATCACGACTAGGGAGAGGGGGGGATGCCCCCCCCCCCCCGAATGTTGTCGGCCAGTCGGTAAGAAAATATCCGAGTCGGCGCAAAGCGCCGCGATTTTCGTAAAAAAAAGTCGATTTTTTTCTTGGAAAAAAATTGATTTTTTTAACAACAGTCGGTTTCTCGTAAAATTGGTCGATATTCTTTTAAAATAGAAGTTTTTCTTAAAATCAGCCGATTTTTCGTCAACACAGTCGGTTTTTCTCAATAATATTCGTTTTTATCTCCGAAAAAAGTCGGTAAAAATGACCAGCCAGTCAGTAAATACCCCCCCCCCCAAACAAACAAAAAAGATTTTGGCTAGTAACGCCTCTGGTTACGATCATGATTAAGGTGTGCAGGTTGCACCATTCTTGGTTGCACCGTCGTCGTTTGCGTTACCCAAATTATGCACAGATTTGATCATAGATATAGTGTTCTCGGCCAAGAATCGTGTGTGCTAATGTGCTGACATACTCACGAAAAGGGGCCAAAAATTTATGGACAGCCTAGGTTCCATCAAAAGTAAAAGACGGCAGTGTTTTCAACCGGTCATACAGTCCAGAAGATAAAGAAAGAAAAGATAAAAATATACGGAAGAAACGATCATAGGGATAATTAAAACTAGACTGTCTAAACTGCCAAAGGAACAGCACTATCATAGCAGTGGGTCTTGCGACACAGGTCTTAAAGAACCCCTCTTGCCTATTCTGCCTTTTATAATATACCTAGCTACCTTATGAATTATAGACTTCTAAAATCCCCACCTTTCTCCATTGTTTTGTTTGGTCCCTTCGAATTTTTAGCGCTTTTTCGGCCGTGCCAAGTTTTGCCCGTCACACAACGCAAGGTTTGCTGGAATCTTCAATGTCCCATAACAACTCTTTCATACATAAGAATATGAGAATTTTCTGTTTTTGACTTCTTTGATTTGCTTAGTTTTTCTACTTTTTAACCACAGCGCGTTCAATTTTCAAATGTTTTGCGCCCAGCCGCGCCGCGTCAGGAGAGCAGGAAACTTGTATAGAGTCACAAGCCCTAACAAGAAAATCGCTAAATTCAGGTGGACATTAATGGTATTTTCGAAAAACATTTTTTATGAACCATTTCGTAGTAAAAGATCATTTCTAGTAAGAGGTGTGCTTTAAAGGCAAACCATGTTATTTCAGTTCAGCGCTCCAAGCGGACCAGTTTCTGAAATCCCACCATCGTCTCATTATCAATACTTGTGACAGAGAGATAGTACAATTTGGTTTCATAAGATAATGAGTAGCAGTGTCCACTTTCTACACCAAGATTGTAGACATTCTACTCGTTAACTTGTTGATCTATTTTACTAAATATGTCGCAAGTGCTGATAATGACAGATTTGATGATGAGGCAATGGGGGGGAGGGGCTTTCAGAACCTAGCCCGCTCGGAATCGCTGAACTGGAATACGGAGAATTACTCTTTGAGCCCAAGCTGACTTTGAAACATTTATTCAAACAAGGTCTGTCTCCTTCCCCGAAGTTGAACCGGAGGATTGACAGCCTGACGAGGACCCTTGCCAAGAAGGGCCGAAATATCGCGGATGAAGAATCGTAGCTGACGTATCCGTTGTAAACATTGTTTGAATAAATGGAGAATTACGCTGGGTATGGTTACCAATTTAAGGCCAACTCTAAAGAGCCCGAGAACTGATAGCCAACGAAGGCGCAAAACGACGTAACCCTCGCCAAAATTTGAGCTCATTTTCTAACCCTGTGGCAAATTTGTCCGACAGCTTAGGACTCGTTAAAGAACAGCTCTTACTAGAAATGATGTTTTCTCGATGAAATGGCTCAGAAATATCGTTTAAAAAATACCATTACTTTCCACGCGAAATTAGGGATTTTCTTATTCAATCAATCAATAAATCAATTTTATTCCAGTAAGAAATTACCATATCACAAAGAAACAAGGAAAAAAAAGAAGGCAAAAAAGAACGAACGCGGCAACAAATGCAAACATCACATGGACAAAAAAGCAAAAATACTAAATTATTAGCGCTTGTCGACTCTATCCAGCCTTCCCCTGGGGTTGCCGGGAATCCCCGGGATTATACAAGCGGAAATAGACTTCCATAGCACCAATTAATCCATCACTCTGGGGCTTTTTTCGTCTTTTTATCAGTCTTTGTCCAGGGCAAAAAACAAAGTTATTTGGGTTCCAAACGTACATTCAAAATACATACTATGGAAAAAATCAAATAATAAATATAACGCACTAAAGAATAATAGATTATTTCCCACGGTAAGTCGAAGCTAATGTTCATTACAATTATGGTGCCTACTTTTTGAATTTCCTCTTTTGTTGTTGCTAATTTTGTGTTACTTGCTCAGACTTAGGCTAAGACTAGGGAATGTCCAGACCTGGATTATAAGCATAACCTTTTTGTCTTTACTTCTTTGTCTTTCTTGTAATCTTGGCTGAAGAAAAGCATTTACAATATATTTTAATTACTATAACTAATTATTAATCAAAGACAAACCTGCTAATTTAATAATGCTATTGACGTAGCAAATTAAAACACTACCAACTCAAAAAGGTGCCAGAAACTCAAAGTAAATTTCTTTGCCAAGGATACTACAGATGTTGTCATATAACCATCAGTTTGTATAACGGCTACAATAAATCTGTCATATTTCAAGTGTTCCATCAGTTAATATGCTAATAATTATTTGCTTATTGCTTCGGCACGACGGTATTTCAGAGTGCCATTAAACTCCGCAGCACAGAAGGAAGGCCTGAGTCCCTATGCCAAAAGCATAGCCTTAGCAAGCTTATTGGGCAGTTTTTCTAAGAAAAATAAGAGGTTCCGGATTCTCTGACACTTTTTCCCTTTCCGAGCAAGATCACAGGTTTCGTCGGGACCACGCGAATATTTACTGGCCACTACATTGTCAGAAGTTTCATAACAGACTGCGCATAACACTTTCAAGAATAACACCTTTTTACTTAGAAATAAAGTGTTATGACCAATTAAGTTTATACCATTTCGTGCCTAGATCTCCAACAACACGTTCAATAGGTAAAAATACTACACTGTCAGAAGTTACATAACGACAACAGAAGGATGCGCTTTGGGAAAAAGAAGGATAACACTTTGGGATGTTATCTGTTACGTTTCTTTCGTTCACGTTAGTATTTTTACCAATTGAAGGTGTTGTTGGAGATCTAGGCACGACATACTGCAAACTTAATGGTCATAACACTTTATTTCCAAGTGAAAAGGTGTTATTCTTGAAAGTGTTATACGCTATCTGTTATGAATCTTCTGACAATGTAGGGTCATGCGGATTTCCTTCCTACAGGAGATCCCACACGCATGCTATTTATCTATAACCAAACCCTTAACCAGACTAAGACCAGACGCAATATGTAATTCCTTTCAGTCTTTAGTATCCCGGCTAGCCCAGATTGTAAACTGATCTCTAGTCGAAAACTAACAAAGTTCTTTATCTATACATTTTCTGGTTTACATCAGATTCTGATTGTACCATTTACCCGGTTGTGAAACAAAGCAGATATATTCAGTATTATTATACATACATCGACACAAACAGTTGTACACAGACTTTTTTAGCTCTCATAAATTCGAATATCTGGCTGAACCATTGACTTCTGTAGGAAAATGTAGTTTGAACATCGTTTTTCTATGTCTTTTCTTTCTCATGATCGAAACACCAAACATACCCGGTTTTCACCAGATTTTGTACTTAGTATCGATTTACTATCTGCTTTCTGCTGAAAAGCAGCAACGACTTCTTCAATTTCTTAGAATTCAATCAAACTGAAAACTGAAAACTTAACCGCGCCCGACCACACTGGGGGGAATCGGAGGGGGTTCCAGAAAAGTGTCTAATACTTTTTGGGACCAAATAGATGGAGGGGCTGGGATGAAACTTGGACAGTGCCTTACACGTATTACGAGTCTTATATATGTTATTTTGGGACCCTTGACGGGTCCGACCTCCGCTGAGGAGAGTCGGAGGGCGAGTGGGTACAACTTAATAGGGAATAACAGGAAAACAGGGAAATAACAGGAAATAGGGAATTAATAGGGAATAACAGGAAAACATGCCCTAGATCTGAAATGAATGTGTCCGAATCGTATCTGGACAGGGTGTGGGGGGGGGGGGACTTTGCGACACGGAAGGGACCAAAAGCATGGATAGATAGAAGTTAAACTTGTAGGGTACAAGGGCTGAGAGGGTTCCTGGAACTTATCCGGAAGTTCTCAGATTCGAGTGAAACTTAATGGCTGTTGTGAACAAATGCCCCGCAATGACATTTATGTGTCCGAATTGGATCCAACAACGGTGGCAGAGTTTGAGAGGTACTGGAAAAATTTCCAAAAAGTGCTCTGATTTTAGTGAAAATTGAGCAAATGATCTAGACGTGACGTTTACTGTGATCAAATCGGGGTAGTTGGAGTGGACATTTTTCGCAAGTGCTCTAATTCGAGTGAAATTTGATGAGGTGGTATGAGCAAGACAGTGCTCTAGATGCGATAATTATATGTCCGAAACGGATCCGATCTCAGTGAGGGGAGTTGGATTTAGGACTGGAGATTTTCCAGGGCTCCGATTTGATTGAAACTTGATGGCTGGTATGAGCAAATGCTCCTGAATCGGATCTGACTTTTGTGGTTGGGGGAGTTGAAGGAGGGCCGATGATTTTCTAAAGTGCTCGATTCGAGTGACACTTAATGAGTGGTAGGAGAAAATGCTCCAGACGGGACATAATACTTAGACCACCAAATTATAGATCTTATCGGGATACTTTGAAGGAGTTTAAGGCGGTTTCAAAATGCCATCCAATCTTGACAGCGCGAACCTTAGCTGATAGCCTATATGCGAACTACCTTTGCAAATGCTATGTGATTCAAATCTTGTTTGTTGAGATCACAATGAGAGCTGGTACAGATTATACAATCAAACTGATTGGAAGGTTGATAGAAGGAACACGGACATGCGGAAGAATGATATTTTATTAGTTGTCTCAGATAGATTGTTCGGCGTTAACCAAATTGAAACTCAAAAACTACCTAATGAATTCGATTCTGGGGTGGGGTTGGGGTGGAGGGCAACGCAAAAGAAAAAACTGTATTACACAGATATTTTTTTTTTTTTACCGAAATCCGTTAAAAGACTGGGCAACTGGAATCTGGAATTAATTCAAACTCCATGAAAATGTTGATAAGAGTATCGAATGAAATGTAAGAATACCATCTTTGCTCCATTTTGTCTTCATATAGCCAATAATTCGGCCGGAATCCGGAAAATACGGGGGGTTGGGCAGACACATATATTTATCGGGTTGTCCAATTTGTAGATAGCCTGCTGCAGGGAAAAGAAGACGTGTTCAATTTTTTCTCCATCGGATCAGATTCACCCGAAAACTGCCGTACATATGCTAGTTTACATTGCTCTGTTTGCAGTTTACATACGTCAATTTATAGTTTAAAATCGTACAAGCGGTCGATCCCGATTCTCGGCAAACTCTATATTTTATGAATATAGAAAACCTACACCAATTTTGTATTCAATTCAATTCAATTCATTTATTTGTATCCGCCAAAGCTGGCGAGTAGAAAAAAATATAATAAAATTCATACAATCGGTCTACAAACTAGTAACTAGACCATATACTTTCATAAAAACTCTACGTCATTTAAAAAACAATTAGCCTACACTATCCTAAATGAAGTCTACCTAACACTTTAACCAAAATACAATCAACGCAACGCATCGGACAAAGTGTGCTTTATGGAATAAATTTTTGAAAAAAATGTTTCCCGTTTCTTTTTCAAAATATCAATGGGGTTTTTTAAACCATAATTATCCATCATAAAAGAACTGGATTGGTATTTCGAAAACCGGCATAAAAATTTCCCAAAATTAAAAAAAGTAGTTTTGATACGCGATAAATTTGATAACGTTAAAAAGGGTAAAAAAGAAGATGCAAGCAAAGCCTGTGGAAGAGCAACAGTGTTAAAAATCTTTGCAAGATTGCGTCTAGATAGGATCCCGATTCTCGGCAAACTCTATATTTTATGAATATAGAAAACCTACACCAATTTTGTATCCCACAGAACTTTTTTGGTATTTCAAACGAACTGGCTGCTTATGTTTCTGCCTCCTTTGCGTTTGTGTCGTTACTCTTTCCATATAAATTGACTCTGCCAAGGACACCGCAGCCTGATTTAGACCTTTCTGGGAAAATATCGTGTCGTTGCAAGTCGAGTTGTCAAACAAATTCCAGATAAAATATGGTCGACTTAGAGCTTAGGACTGTGGGTCCATCCATACACTACTTAAGTAGTTTGTGCATCAAATTGTATCTCCTAATATTAAACTTCAGGCAATTTAGCGTACTAAAAAATAGTCACCGTAATAAAACATATCCGGTGAAAAGCTTCTGTGTCGATGTCGGTTCAAAATGGGTTACAAACCGGAAATATTTTGGTAGCCTAACAGTTTACCCTTCCAAGGCCCAGAATTTACGGTAAGAACTGGCCAGGCTCCAAGTACCCGGAACAAAGCCCAGTAGCAGACTATTCGGAAATTAGAACCTCAATGTTCATTTATTCAGGGGCGTCGCCAAGGGGGGGGGGGGGTACCAAACCCCTCGAAGAAAGAAAAAAACTTCAATGGGCGCTCGCAGAGCGCCAGACCACGAAAATTCAGCTCATATGGGCGCTCACCCACAAAAGCTAAATGGGGGGCTGGCACTGCGCCCGGAAAAGTCAGTAAGGCTAGTTATTAAGGCGTCGGCTGTTCTGGGTTCTCGAGCGTCTAGAATTGCATTCTCAGTCACATGTTTCGAGAGGCAGGCTATTTCTAGTCGTTCAGATACGAAGAGGTTTTTTAATCACATTTTGTCAGAATGAGAAGTATGATTATTAGATTTAAACTTACATGACTGACAGAAGACAAATCTTGTATTTCGCACTGCAGCACACAGTTTTAACCTAAGTTTTACCACGATCTGTTATCTACTAGTATTTTAGTAGAAAAGCATTTAATGATACGAATTTTTATCCAGTCCGACGTTAAAAAATAAATCGGCTTCGTGAGCAATGAAAGAAGATTGAATGAGGGTTCTGATTATTGCAACACGTCATTTGATTTTTATTTTGTGTTTGAACTCTAAATTCTGAACAAGTCAACTCCATTTCAGTATTTTTCTGGATGATCAGTACTTCTTTTTTGGAAAGGCTCGAACTGAAGCACATTATCCAACATCTAGCTAAATGTCTCACATTTTTCTGGAACCGTCGTGGACAAAAATATAGACGGGCAGATCCTGCTAAGTGGCCCTTACCTTCATTTGGGATCCGAAAAGGCGGTCTGATTATACAGGATTCCACAGAATTTGCCTGCAGTGCCTTTCATAGTATCTATTTACTGGAAAGTCGTGTCATTTCCTTCGAATTTTAGGCTTGAAATTTCGGGGCTTGGGTCGCATTAAAGCTATATAGATTTTGTTGCGGGGTAGTAGTGTTTTGCCCAAAACAACTCATGGCCTACTTCACAAATTTCGCCTGCGGCGCTCATTTTCGATCTGTCTGATATACAGTTTTGCGGATATAGTGCTGTGTTTCTTGGCTATTGTTTAAACCGCTTCTGAGCTCGAAGATACAACTAGACTTCTAATCTTCAGTCTTCAACGCTACTAGTTATCACGAGTTTTATTATCACATATGAAACGAAAATTTGAAACGGGCGGCAATCCCCCTCCCCCTCGAGTGCCACCCCCCCCCCCCTCGACGCCCCTGCATTTATTACCCTAGCCTCTAAATTTCTTGTATCCTATTTATCCTAGGTCATCTTTTTTAAAACTTCTGCAGAAAACGCGGCAGAATGGGAGGGCGTTAGTCCCCTCTCCGTGGATGCTGTACATTATGGGAACAGAGTACGCTGAAAACCAGAGAGACACGGCTCAGACTTTATGTATTCATAAATTTGTAGGTATTTATCTGACAAGAAAACAAATTTTGGCGTCTTACCGCCTTTGCGCTACCTTGGCAAGTAAGGGAATTTCAATTTAATCTGAGATGCAATCACCAATAGGAAAGGTATCCAGGGACTTCGTTACCCACCAGGCTTTAGTTGTGTATTTCCAACCCTTAAAAATTTGCATTTCTGGACTTTCGAAATTCCTTAGAAAAGGAATAATTATGATAAGCTGCTAATGTTTAATGTTCTGAGCAGGGCAATTCCAAAAGGCATACTGATTATTGATTAGTGGTTTTCTTTTCTCTGCTGCGAGTTTGTACCTCAAGTTGTTCGAACAGCTTATTTTACAGACAGAGGAACATCCAAACGGATATGGTACCAATGGTTTAGGATGTGATCCGTTCCCCATGAATTTTCGATGTCGACTCTCCTGCCAGCTGGTGTGTCAGAAAAAAAAGGCAAAGTAGTCCCGCAGCTTGGCAATCTTGGTCGTCCCTAATTGACCCTTAGCAATTCCAGATAGTTTCTTGAGGTTAATGAGATGTATAGCACAAACACGAATCAATTAAACACAGCATACAATTGGCAAGTTATATAATAGCCTACAAAGTATCTGCGACTCCTTCAGGATACGGGAAAGAACCGAAAAGAAGATTCGGAGAAAGGTCTGAAATCAGAAAACAAGCTATTCTTAGAATTTTTATCAGTGAAACACGTTTCACTTGGAAAAAGTTTATGAACGACGTTTTACGCGGGAAGCTTTTGGATAGGGGCATTTTTGGGACGCTCCACTTGGGGACATTCTGACCAGTAGGCGTTGATTCATAACCGTGACGATAGGTCGGTAAGACACTTCAACCAGAGCACAGATGTTTTGGGTTGTAGCCCTAGCATCACCAGGCTCTGGTGATTCAAAAAACAGATTCTCTCGGTATCAATGTCAAGCTAGTTGCAACGGTATAGGTTCGAGTTCATCCCTGTTCCATTCCTAACGTATAATAACTACAGCCAACATAAAGCAGATTTGCATAGCATGAACGTTGCATCGTCACCATTGTTAAGAACCGCCGTAACTTGACATTTCAATCACCCAGTCAACGTCGTATTAGGCGTAGTCTCGCCGTTCCCCGAGGACTCCATTTGAGAAGTCCCCGCGTTTTTGTCTGTCCCGGGGACTCACTCCCCGTATTCTCGCGAGTTCCCATGGATAGGGAATGCTACGATTATCATCACCAAAAAGGACTCCTTTTCAGATTCGGAGGGGAATCAATTTCTGCTGTTGTTGGTGCAATGTAAAATTAATTAAAAAGAATCAGAATAAATAATACCAAAAATAAAGACTAATTTCGTCAAATTCATCTTTGTTTTTCGAACAAAATCATTTTACAAGCATTTCCCGTGTTTTCGTAGTTTTCCTAAGCGGAGTCCGCGTGGAGTGACTCCCTCTATTCTCGCCGTTCCCTTCGATTCCCCGAGGAGTCCTCGAGGAACTCCGAGGAGTCCTCGGGGAACGGCAAGAGTACGTCTGTATTGGCAAGAATATTCGGGATCTCGCAATTGCCTTTCTCTATTCTTTTTCTCGATAAAAAATGACCCAATCCCTCCCCCTTTCTGACTTGTTATTTTTCCAAGGCCTTTATCTTAAATATATGCTACGGCTGGGATTGCCAGAGGAATGTTTATGACGTGAACGTGACTTATCATTTCCCCTGAAATATTCTCGCTGGTCCTGCAAAAGGAAACAAGTCGAGCAAGGCCAAGACACCGGTGGGAACCGAAACAGGAATATTTTGACGGATTTTTCTGATCTCAAAATTCAGGTTTCGCGGAATTCCGGCCTTCGCCAGATTCCGTAAGCGCTACCCCTATTGCAACCTGTTATCTGGGGCATTTCTCTTCTAGCTTTTATTTATTCGGATCAAACTTAATTGATTGATTGAATTTTTTTTTGTTTTTTTTGTAAATCTTGAATTCTTGCGTTTCCGGCCTCTACGACCAGAGTATCGATACGAGTTGAAAACTCATTGAATGCCCTGATCAAACATGTTCTGTATGTGTATACGGACCTTTCATGTTGTATCAAAGGTCTAGCTTCTTCCGAAATTTTGCTACCTCGTTTCTCCGAGTCTTCAACTCGACGAGTTTGTGAGAACTACCGAACTCCCTGTTTTGGCACGAATGCGGCAGAAATGTTGGATATGCGAGAACGAAGGTGCAAGATATTCTCCCTCTGTGTGGAAACTCCATACGACAGCCAGAGAACAAGAGGACTACCGAATTTCGTTTTCGACGGATTCCGCGCGTAGTAACGTTCAACTAAACATACACAAGATTCTACGCGTGTCGTCAAGTGCAAGTTCTTTTATTATTTAAACATACATATTTAACAATATTCACATAACGTCCCCAGCAGGGAGACTGGCTTGAAAGCCGGGCGACAAACGGGATAAATAAACAAACTCAGAAGAAACGGATGCCATCACATTTCTCACTTTATCTCAGACCAAAAAAATATATACCAAAAATTCGTATTTTTATAATTATATTATTATTTATCCGATAGCTGAAAGACCGGGAGCTACTCACAAACTAATATTCATCAATAAGTACAGATTTAAATTTAGCTTTTACTGTTATAAGAGACAGACTCTGATTAAAACAAGAATTATATTTGTTCCAATATTTAGTAATAATATTTTTAGGGGAAAATCTTGATCGCTCGGAAACAATTAAAGGCATAGGAAGCTTACTTGAAAGACGACCCGTATTGTACGGTCGGACTGAAGGAGGGCCTGGAAAAAATGATTTGAAGCAAACTGGCAGCAGATCCTTTAGATAACGGACATGGAAAAGTATACAATGACAAACTAGGATTTGTCTAACAGGAATAATATTAAAATAACTGTAAAGACTTTTAGTTGGAGATTTACCAGGAAGAGAAACTGGGGAATAAAGTAACATCTTAAGGATTCTCACTGCTTTGTTTTGTAACTTCACAATAGGAGAAATATGAGACTGAAACGTACTCAAATAAATAATCGAACAACAATTAATATACGAACGAGGAAATCTCCACAGACAACGTGGGTTAACGGGAACTCGGGAAAGTCTCCCAGCATTTTTATGGCGATTGCCCTTCGGCCAAGCGCCATATAGCGATCGCAATTTCTGTCGGTCCATCGGTATGTCTGTCTATCGGTCTGGCGGTCTGGCGGTCTCTGGGTCGGTCCGGGTTTTGCTACTTTGAGCGCTTCCACATAAGCTTACGATGAAACTTGGCAGGCATATCAGGGACTCCAAAAGATTAAGTTGGAAACAGCCACTCCCCCGGTCCGAGCATCGTGGGGGGGGGGGATGAGGGGGAATCTGGAATTTTGAGGTATTTATTAACTTTTAAACGGGAGATCTGATCTTACCGAGACTTGATGTTTGGAAAGACCTCGTGTCTCAGACGACCCACTTCAAATCCGAACCGGATCCGGTGACTTTGGGCGGAGTTGGAGGGGGGAGGGAGAAGGAAATCCTGGAAAGACTGGAGAAACGGGATGAAACAACAAGCGCAACTCCTAGATACATCATTGACGAAACCGGGCTGAATTCGGGCACTGTGGGGGAGGGGGGGGGGTTCTGGTGATCCACCGAATTCGGTACTTAGTGATGGAATAGGATGCTGAAACTCGGTAGGAATATGAGGGATTCGAATAGCCCACTTGGTCGTTTCCACGATCCGAACATCGTGGGGGGAGTGGAGGGATGGGGAATTCTGGAATCTAGTGTCATTTAACTTGTGAACGGGCGATCAGATTTGAATGAAACTTGGCAAGTGGAAAGAGCTATTGTCTCGGATGGTCCATGTCAAGTCCGGACTGGATCCGATACTTGGGGGGGGGGGGGTTGGAAGGGGGCACCAGAATTTTGTGAAACGCTTAGTGTAGAGGGATCGGGATGGATTTGGTGGGAAGAACAAGCAGAAGCATTAGATTCGTTCCTGACAGAAGTTCTTTGTTCTTTGGGGGGAGTTGGAGGGGTTTTCCCAGGATTCTGTGCTCGCGAGATAGGATACTCCCATGTGTGCTAAAGATAATAAAACTTGGCAGGCATATTAGGAACCCGGCCAAACAGACTTAAGGACCCTACACAGTGCCCTAGGAAGACTTTGGTTCCTGAATCCTACCATTTTTCGGGACGTTGAGGGAGGGGGAATCCGGAAATTACTGACTTCCGTAGATTCTGAAAAAATGGTCCGATTCAAGTGAAAATTTATGGGTGATAAGAACTGATGACCTAGATATGCAAACATGTGTACGAACCCATGCGGCCATGGTTGGGGGGGGGGGGGGGAGGAACTTTGTGACAGTCCAAACGGATGGGCAGAATGTGATACAAGATGGACAGTACCAAGTTTGTGCGGCCTACATTTGTCATCTGTTGGCCGAACCGGATCCGACCAAGGAAGGAGTAGGATGAACCGGGGACCGGAAATTTGTAGATATTCTCCGATTCGAGTTAAACTTGATGGACGGGAAGAGGAGATGTTAGAGATGCGTAGGTTATGTGTCCGAGTCGTATTCGGCCAAAGTGGAGGGGGGGAGTGGAGGGGAGTTCCGGAAATGTTGTGGCTCGCATAGTGGTTAAACGAGTGAGGTGATTTGAATGAAACTTGGAATGTAGAGAGCTCGTATGCCTTGGACGACATATTTTAGGGTCTGGACCGGATCCGAGCGTGGTGGGGAGGGGTATCGGAATTCCCGGAAAAATGCTCAGATTTATTTTCTCGTTTCTCATACCACCTACTCGTAACAAGTGCCATATGAGCTCGTAGCTCTTGTTCTTGATTTTATTCGAGCCGTAGTGTGGGGTGGATCCCCCGATTGCAAATAGAACAATTCCGAAACTCTAGTGACAATATCAAGAGAGCTTGCAGTTTCGATTGCCTATGATGTATCAAGTACGCCATTAAACTTGAAAACCTCACGAAAACTCGCAACACTTGATCGATTAAAGTGTATCAGTTACGCCCTTAAACGCGTAAATACACAGAAATGCATATTCTAATTTTTAATTCAACCTAAATTCTTTCACGGGAAAACTTTCTTGTAATTTGATACCATGTAAATCAAAATGAGGTTTATATAACGCCCCAACCGTCGTATCAATGCTCGGAAGACTCTCCAGCATGTGATGGTAGTCTTAGTTTATTTTACACTAAAGCATCGCAGCCTTGGTAAATACAAGGACAATTTATATGGTATACGGCGACAGTTATCCGAATGGATTCTGCCAAGTCAGATAGGAAATCTACACTGTCTGTCCGGGCGAAAAGGGACGAAGAAAAAAAAATCTGACCTGTGTTTGTGAAGTGGAATCCCTCCAACCTTCTGACAATTAATAGGGGGATAAAGGCACCGCAGGCTATAAACCATATGACCAAAATGACTTTTCTTGCCAATCGCTTGTTAAAGACCTGAAAGAAGAAAAGATGATGGTGGGGTAATTTGAAACCGTAGCTTTTAGAGCCAAGAGCCAATGAAAGTTTTGCTCGAGGCGATGACGGAGAATTCGAGCACGGCGGTAGCGATTCGAATTCTGGCCAGGAAATTCACCATCATCATCGCGTCCAAACCGAAAGTTGGCATTTTCAAATATTTCTAGCAGGAATTGATGAAAAGGGAGAAAAAATCGCCACGCGAAATTTGATAACCTGTCTGCACCGCCAGGAGAGGGAGTAGGGGCGTCTCGATTGCCAATGTTGTCGGCCAGTCGGTAAAAATAACCGTTCGCGCCGATATTTTTCATCAAAGAAGTTGATTTTTTTCACGAAAACAGTCGTTTTTTCTAAAAATCAGTTGTTTTTTTTAAAGCTGCCGTTTTTCTTTAAAAAAGTCTTTTTTTTTTAAAACAGCCGTTTTTTCTACAAAAACAGTGGGCAAAAATTACCAGCCGGTCGGTAAATGCCTTGTCCCCCCCCCCCCCCAAACATTTTAGCTAGTAACGCCTCTGAGGACCAGGTTGATACGAGGATAAGTAGGCATTCTTCAGCGGGTGCTCTTAAGATGGCACTGCCTTCAAAATACTTACAAATATTTTTGTATCACGTCACCGATTGGTGTGCACTATTGTACGATAAGGTTGAAGAAATTAGAGAATGCTACCATTGACCATCTTTTAGGACAGTGCCAGGAGTTTCCTTCACTAGGTGTAGTTGGGTTGGTCGATGATGCTCTGTTCCCTGAGATCTTAAACTCGACAAATAAAATAACAATTTGCGATGTAAAAAGAAGTGCAATAAAAAGAAGAAAACAGTTTGTGTTTTGTTTTAAAGGTCGGAATTTTATCGCCTCAGGCTTCTGATGTATTTCCTTATTTGACTTATTTCAATTAATTATATTATTATGTCAAGTCCTGCCGACTCGGAAAACTCAAACAAAATCCGATCTTGGTGACAAGATTATGTTTGCACGCAGAAGAAAAAAATAAATTCTTCAAACCAGAAATCTGACAAAATAATTTCACAAGCCAATAAAAAATGTTTCGAGATCACCCATGATATCAGTCAAGGCCGTATCCGGGGGGGGGGGGGTGACCCCCCCCCCACACAAAGATAATGATTTATATAGGCTTTTCCCTCTGATCTATGTCTTTTTTGTACTTTTTTGTCCGACCAGCAGGCAATAACCCCCCGGCCCGAAATAAATTCCTGGATACGGGCCTGATATCAGTACTGATGACTGCTGCTCTCAAAAGCTAGCTAGACTTTTTTTGTCTTTTTACCAGCGCCGCCGACAAGATTCCTTTCAAGTAGACCTGAATTCTTTTCATCATGAAAGGGTTCTCGTCCCGCTAGACTTTTTTTCTAGTAGTCTTCACGAACGGAATCCTTTCGAGTCGACCGGAATTCCTTTCTACTCGACGGGATATCTTATCCATGTAAACGCTACATTAATCTCCCCAATCGTAAACCCATCTGCTACAAGAGCTCAAAAAGGTAGCCTTATGGAATCCAGTATTCGCGATACATCATTTTTGTTGATATGCTATGTTCAATGAAGGGAGAGGTTCCTGGCCGTTGACGGAATGGTTTTAACCAAAGATTTAGGTTGCGTTCCGCCACTTAATGATTGTTAACAATTTGTTAACAATCGTTAACTTTTTGCGTTCCACGTTTCTAATTTCAAAATTTAAGCTCCGCCCACCTACAATTTCCGTTCCAGAGCTTAACGATTGTTAACTATTTTGCAACGATGGTCGGTGAGCATCGTTACAAAATAGTTAACAATTGTAGAACTGGGAAAAGTTAACGATCGTTAAAACTGCAGTTAGCTCCGCCCCGAAGTAAAGTTAACGATTGTTAACAATTGTTAAGTTAGGGGAACGCAACCTTAATGAGAAAATGTCAACAGAATCAGAATCAGAATCATTTATTTTACACAAGCTATCGTAGTCAAGAAGAGACTCAACTAAATGGCGCTTGGGCTTACAAATTAAAAGAGGACACAAATAAGAACAGAAACTTCAGCACTTATTAAACACTGACGTGTAATACGGAACGAACGTGTTTGAAAACCTATTTGTTAATGTGGTAGGCGGTACCAGTTTTTCTTTGTTTTGACCTAGTGTCAACTCGATTCGGCATGACCGGTGGTAGTATAGCCCTATGTTTGTCACTTCGTAGAAGGAATTGACCAAATTTGCATATCAAACTGAACCGACGGTCGTAAAGGGACGGTAGTTGTAAGGTTGATAATGCTGATTCATAATCAGTACACAGAGATGACGGATGTCTCTGTGCTAAGCAGGGCTAAAGCCACTTTCACATAACGCAGACAAGCAAGAATATACCCATGTTACGCATCAGATTTTTCACTGAAAAATGGAAGTGTTTGAAGAGAAACTGGAGAATAACCTACTAATGATAAAGAAAAACTTATTAATGATGATTAAAACTTACTAATTGATGAAAGAAACGAAAATTTGGCAGAAGAAACAGAAGAGGGAACACGTAAATACGCATCCAACGGGACATGTTCTCGCGCAGGTGGAAAGATACACTATGCAACGCAATATAAACGCATCGCAACGACGCGTCAATATGAAAGCGGCTTAAACGATGGCAAGTTCGCGCGTAATCGATTCTCAAGAGAATCAGATAGGAGGGTGCCTCTTAAGCTATGCAAAATGAACACTAAAGTTCCCCCGATGAGGACCGCGACCCCGACCTGGCCACCCCGAGCTTTCTTTCTGGGCAATTGGACCTCAAATGAAATCCCATAACGACGTCTGTCACTGTCAGAGAACGCGGGGAATTCAGACCGAAGTCTATAAAGTGTATCAATCCAAGAGAGAAGCCTTGATAAATCAAATCTCGGCACAAGACGTGAGATAACTGTCAGACGAAAGAATCGAGACGGCAAGAGCATCAGGTGTGAGTGACGGAAATCCCAGTCGCAGGGTGGGGAATGTGGTCCACCAGTCTCTTTCGCGGAACACACCAGTCTCACTGTTTTGAACCATCAGTCTCAGAAAAATGGCGCCGGGAACCACCAGTCTCGGAAACGAGACCAACAGTCTCAAATTCAGACCAACAGTCTCATCTAATTTCCAATTTTTTTAGAGTAAAAAAGTGTTTTCTTTGTTTTTCTCTGTCAGTCCCTTGAATTACGCGCTTGTGTCAGCACGACAGGTAGAGTGAACTTTGAGCTTTCCATACATGTATTTATCTTTGCTATTGGCTTGGTACTTCTCAGTGAGTAGGGCTCTGAAAAAGCAAACAAATTTATTTTTTTGTTTTCTGTGTTGTTTAATAGAATTCTGCTACTCTGCCAACTACTGCAGGTAAAGTGAAGCTCTGGGCTTTCAAACGATATATTATTCACTGTTACTGGATTACCAAGTGTCATATTGTGTTGCTCTGAAAAATTGTTTTGGTGAGCAAATGTAATTTCTCGTTTGTCTCTGCGATTTCTTGGGATTTTCTAACTTTACAACCAGTTTTGGTAGATTTAAGCATGGACTTTCCACAGATACGCGTATCTCTGATATTGGCTTAGTCAGTTTCTTGCTGGTGTCCTCTGATAAACTCATTAGTTGTGCTTTTTTAACTGACCTGCTTGACCCTGTTGAATGTTTTGTTGTCTCACTATTCAGTTCACCTGACTGCCTGGTCCGGTACTAGTTCGTTCCATGCATTTTCCATGCTTAAAATACTATTCTGGGGCTGTCTCTACACAACTACAGTAAGCGGTCAAGTAACACTCAATGGAACCTATTATCGCTCACCAGAGCTGCGTTTGATTCGCATTTCCAGTTGACTGATAGCGGTCAATTTGTCCAATCTATTGAGATTGTAGACAGAAAGTTGACTTTTGTCAAACGAGAAGAAATGGTCTTCCATGGTTAACAGGTTAAACTACAGTAAGCGGTCAAGTAACACTCAATGAAACCTATTATCGCTCACCAGAAATGCGTTCGATTCGCATTTCCAGTTGACTCAAATCATCACTTTGCAGTTTTATTTGGTATTCTCAGTTGACTGACAGCGTTCGATTTATCCAGTCGACTGAAGTTGTCGATGAAAAGTTGACTTTTGACAACCAAGAAGAAATGGTCATTCGTTCCATGGTTAACCGGTTAAGCTACAGTAAGCGGTCAAGTAACGCTCAATGGAACTTGTTATCGC
Organism: Branchinecta lynchi; assembly: GCA_023053575.1. Classification (NCBI taxonomy): domain Eukaryota; kingdom Metazoa; phylum Arthropoda; class Branchiopoda; order Anostraca; family Branchinectidae; genus Branchinecta; species Branchinecta lynchi. Next base: position 627,391 of record JAKZAP010000014.1, read on the forward strand.
CCAACAGAGATGGGTTCGATTTGCCTTTCCAGTTGACTTAAATCATCTTTTTCCTGTTTTATTTGCTATTCTCAGTTGACTGACAGCGTTCGATATATCCAGTCGACTGAAATTGTTGATTAAAAGTTTACTTTTGACAACCGAGAACAAATGGTCATTCATACCATGGTTAACCGGTTAAGCTACAGTAAGCGGTCAAGTAACGCTCAATGGAACTTATTATCGCTCACCAGAGCCGTGTTCAATTCGCATTTCCAGTTAACTTAAATCATCATTTTGCAGTTTTATTTGCTATTCTCAGTTGACTGACAGCATTCTATATATCCAGTTGACTGAGATTGTCGAGTAAAAGTTGACTTTTGACAACTGAGAACAATTGGTCATTCATTCCAAGGTTAAGCGTAGGTTGAGAAAAAGATTGCGGATTCCAACCCACCGGGCACCTTTTACTGGTCATCTTAAATTGCGGCCATGAGGCCAACATTTTTTGATGTTCTAACAAATCTGGTGCTACAGAGTACGCTACCTACCCAATGATGGTAAAAAAAATAAAAAAAATAAGCTTATTCTTAATGTTTTACACTGGCTATAGAAGTCCTAGCTAAAAGTGTTCAAGTTAACCTACATGAACTAACGTAAAGTCACCCACTCTGGTAATTTTTGTTTTGTTGGTTTTGGTGATTCTTTTTTCACATACCATATGTTCTTTACTAGTCCTCCATGAATATTCCTCTCACTCTTTTTCTAATTGTTGAAGTACTATCTCCTCTACAGATGTTGCTCTTGTTATAGGAACATACTGTTGTATGTTACAAACATACTGTTGTTTGTATGTTGAAGTACTATAGATGGGTGCACGTAAGAGGTCTCTTCATGAGACCTTCAAATTGAAGCGGCTACGTACAGCATCATCAAGGAGACAAGCAAAGGGTAATTTTAGTAATTGTCTAAATGTTATATAACATGATTAGGTCGCTTTGTCATATTGTTTTAGTGATGTTCCCTTACCTTCTCCAGTTTCCACACCCTTGCCAAGAGCTAAATCGAACAATATGGATCAACTGAGAACAGCAAATAAAACAGTAAAATGATGATTTAAGTTAGTTGGAAATGCGAATAGAATGCAGCTCTGGGGAGTGATAATAGGTTCCATTGAGCGATACTTGACTGCTTACTGCAGTCTAGTACACTAGCCCCTTTTCAGGCACGGTGCTCAAACGTCTAGCACCATGCCTGGGTGCTAGACGTTTTAGCACTGTACCTTGGATTTCATGTATGGTGCATGGATTTCAGTATACAGTGCATACATCAAAAACACAGTTTCTGTCATAACAAATGAGCACCAGCTCGGACAGGGCTGAAATTACTACCATGAATTAGAGAAATCAAAGACAATCCTTTATATGTTGGCACTGTCTAGGGAACCGGGAGTCGTACTTTCTGTCCTACGGGCTACGGAACCGGTAGTTCTCACGGAAACCAAACCATATGAGCTGCGATTCCGGGATCTGACGTCATTAACTAACGGAAACTAGTATGTGCTGGCTCCCGTTCCGGTAGTAATTGGAAATAGCTCACGGAAACTTCATCGCACCAGCTTCTCGTCCGGTAGCCTCACGGAATTGTGTACTCAGAAGCTAGGGAGCCGGTAGTTGATACCGGAAGCTGTATAATTGGAGCTTCTGTTCCGGTAGCGTCTACGTGGAATACAGAACTCACAGAATAGTTTGGATGAGAGCTAGGATGCCGGGATTTTCACTGACTTGGAGAAAATAACATGGGAAAAAATTCACTACCGGAACCCATATATTGAGAGCTAAGGTACCGGTAGCAACTACTATTTGCTTGAAAATGACCAGCTCACGGACACAGATGGCTATGGGCTAGGGTTCCGGTAGTGACGAAAAAAAAAATTTAACTCACGTACCCATGTCAGTGCAGACTGGGAAACCGGAAGCAAATATTTTTAACTAACGGAACCCAGCTTCTGCGGGCTGGGATTCCGGTAGGGCAAAAAAAAGAAGATTTTGAACTGGATTCAGTGAGCTGTACCGTACTCAAAGTCCATATTGACACGCGTCCGTGAGTTTGTAATTTTAATTTTTGGCACTACCGGAACCCCAGCCCGCAGGAGCTGGGTTCCGTTAGTCAAAAATATTCACTTCCGGTTTCCTAGTCTACACTGACATGGGTCCGTGAGTTCAATTTTTTTTTTCGTCACTACCGGAACCCTAGCCCATAGCCATCTGTGTCCGTGAGCTGGTCATTTTCAAGCAAATAGTAGTTGCTACCGGTACCTTAGCTCTCAATATATGGGTTCCGGTAGTGAATTTTTTCCCATGTTATTTTCTCCAAGTCAGTGAAAATCCCGGCATCCTAGCTCTCATCCAAACTATTCTGTGAGTTCTGTATTCCACGTAGACGCTACCGGAACAGAAGCTCCAATTATACAGCTTCCGGTATCAACTACCGGCTCCCTAGCTTCTGAGTACACAATTCCGTGAGGCTACCGGACGAGAAGCTGGTGCGATGAAGTTTCCGTGAGCTATTTCCAATTACTACCGGAACGGGAGCCAGCACATACTAGTTTCCGTTAGTTAATGACGTCAGATCCCGGAATCGCAGCTCATATGGTTTGGTTTCCGTGAGAACTAGCGGTTCCGTAGCCCGTAGGACATAAAGTACGACTCCCGGTTCCCTAGACAGTGCCTTATATGTTTTTCACAAAAAAAACAAAAGGGCTCAGCTGATGACAGATGTGAAAACCCTCATTTCCTTTTCTACATAGTCAAGGGTTTTGCATGCAAAGTGTCCTGTGCCTCAGCCTTTTCTACCTAGCAGCCAACCAGAATATTGGCTCTTGGGGAATAGATAGGGAAAATACATGGAAAATAGATAGGGTGCTGTTAGGTTTTTCATCTCCATTATGATTAGAGCCCTTTGTTTTGGTGTGAAAAATATACAAAGGATTGTCTTTGATTTCTCTAATTCATAGTAGTAATTTCAGCCCTGTCCGAGCCGGTGCTCAGTTGTGATGACAGAAACTGTGTTTTTGATGTATGCACTGTATACTGAAATCCATGCACCATACATGAAATCCAAGGTACAGTGCTTGAACGTCTAGCACCCAAGCATGGTGCTAGACGTTTGAGCACCGTACCTGAAATTGGGCTAGTGTACTAGACTGGCTTACTGTAGGTTAACCGGTTAACCATGCAATGATTTACCATTTTATCTCGATCGTCAAATTTTAACTTTTGGTGATTCTTTTTCACATACCATATGTTCTGTACTAGTCCTCCATGAATATTCCTCTCACTCTTTTCCTAATTGTTGATCTCCTCTACAGATGTTGCTCTTGATACAGGAACGTACTATTGTATGTTACAAACATACTATTGTTTTGTTTGTTGAAGTACTATAGATGGGTGCACGTAAGAGGTCTCTTCATGAGACCCTCAAATTGAAGCGGCTAGGTACAGCATCATCAAGGAGACAAGCAAAGGGTAATTTTAGTAATTGTCTAAATGTTATAGAACATGATTAGGACGCTTTGTCATATTAATTTAGTGATATTCCCTTACCTTCTTGAGTTTCCACACCCTTGCCAAGAGCTAAATCGAACAATATGAATCAACTGAGAACAGCAAATAAAACAGTAAAATGATGATTTAAGTTAGCTGGAAATCCGAATAGAATGCAGCTCTGGTGAGTGATAATAGGTTCCATTGAGCGATACTTAACTGCTTACTGTAGGTTAACCGGTTAACCATGGAAGGAATTACCATTTTATCTCGAACGTCAAAAGTCAACTTTTTGGTGATACTTTTTTCACATACCATATGTTTTACTAGTCCTCCATGAATATTCCTCTCACTCTTTTTCTAATTGTTGAAGTACTATCTCCTCTACAGATGTTGCTCTTGTTATAGGAACATACTATTGTATGTTACAAACATACTATTGTTTGTAGGTTGAAGTACTATAGATTGGTCCACGTAAGAGGTCTCTTCATGAGACCTTCAAATTGAAGCTGCTACGTACAGCATCATCAAGGAGACAAGCAAAGGGTAATTTTAGTAATTGTCTAAATGTTATAGAACATGATTAGGTCGCTTTGTCATATTGTTTTAGTGATGTTCCCTTACCTTCTTGAGTTTCCACGCCCTTGCCAAGAGCTAAATCGAACAATATGAATCAACTGAGAACACCAAATAACAGAGTAAAATGATGATTAAAGTTAGCTGGACATGCGATTAGAATGCAGCTCTGGTGAGTGCTAATAGGTTCCATTGAGCGATACTTGACTGCTTAATTTAGGCTTACCGGTTAACCATGGAATGAATTACCATTTTATCTCGATCGGCAAAAGTCAACTTTTTGTTGACAATCTGAGTCGACTGGATAAATTGAATGCTAACTGAGAATAGCAAATAAAACAGCAAAAAGATTATTTCAGTCAACTGGAAATGCAAATAAAACGCAGCTCTGGTGAGCGATAAAATGTTCCATTGAGCAATACTTGACCGCTTACTGTTGGTTAACCGGTTATCGGTGGAACCAATGACCGTTTGTTGTCAGTCGTCCAAAGTCAACTTTTAGTGGACAATCTCAATAGATTGGATAAATTGAACGCTATTAGTCAACTGAGAATAGCAAACAAAACGGCAAAATGATAACTTAAGTCAACTGGAAATGCGAATCAAACGCAGCTCTGGTGGGCGATAATAGGTTCCATTGAGTGTTACTGACCGCTTACTGTAGTTGGGTAGAGACAGCCCCAAAATAGTATTTTAAGCATGGAAAATGCATGGAACGAACTAGTACCGGACCAGGCAGTCAGGTGAACTGAATGGCGAGACAACAAAAGATTCAACAGGGTCTAGCAGGTCAGTTAAAAAAAACACAGCTAATGAGTTTATCAAAGGACACCAGCAAGAAACTGACTAAGCCAATATCAGAGATACACGTATCTGTGGAAAGCCCATGCTTAAATCTACCAAAACTGGTTGTAAAGTTAGAAAATCCCAAGAAAGACAATCTGAGTTGACTGGATAAATTGAATGTTAACTGAGAATAGCAAATAAAACAGCAAAAAGGTTATTTCAGTCAACTGGAAATGCAAATCAAACGCAGCTCTGGTGAGCGATAAAATGTTCCATTGAGCGATACTTGACCACTTACTGTTGGTTAACCGGTTATCCATGAAACGAATGACCATTTGTTGTCGGTCGTCCAAAGTCAACTTTTAGTGGACAATGTCAGTCGACTGGATAAATAGAACCTATCAGTCAACTGAGAATACGAAATAAAACTGCAAAATGACGATTTAAGTTAACTGGAAACGAGAATCAAATGCAGCTCTAGTGAGAGATAAAATGTTTCATTGAGCGATACTTGACCGCTTACTTTAACCGGTTATCCATGGAACAAATGACCGTTTGTTCTCTGTTGTCAAAAGTCACCTTTAGTCATCAGTGTCAAAAGTCACCTTGTCAGTCGACTGGATAAATTGAACGCTATCAGTCAACTGAGAATAGCAAATGAAACAGCGAAATGATGATTTCAGCCGACAGGAAATGCGGACCGAGCCCAGCTCTGGTGAGCAATGATAGGTACATTGAGCGTTACTTGACCGCTTACTGTAGCTTAACCGCTTAACCATGGAACGAATGACCATTTATTCTCGGTTGTCAAAAGTCAAATTTTAGTCCAAAATCTCAGTCGACTGGGTAAATCGAACGCTATCAGTCAATGCAAATCAAACGCAGCTCTGGTGAGCGATAATAGGTTCCATTGAGCGATACTTGACCGCTTGCTGTAGTTGTGTAGAGACAGCCTCAGAATAGTATTTTAAGCATGGAAAATGCATGGAAAAAGAATGGAACAAACTAATACCGGACCAGTCAGTCAGGTGAACTGAACAGTGAGGTGACAAAACATTCATCAGTATCAAGCAGGGCAGTTAAAAACAAGAGCTGAAAGCTCATATGGCACTTGTAAGAACAGTTAGCATGTTTGTCAGATACGGTTTGCAGTTTTCAAGGCTGGATCTCTCTCCCGATATTTATTTCATCAGATAACGGGCTTGATCTAGTAAATCTGAAATGGTTATACCACTCATTGAAAATTGTATCTTCCTCCAACGATGATCTGATCGGGGAGGGACTATATTTGCAAGCCGATCTAATAGAGTCCCTAAGATACCTGCAAAGTTTCACGGTCATAGCACATCTGGAAGTACCTTAACTCGTGATCATCGGAACTAGGGAAAACCCCCTCCTACTCCCCCCACTGCGAAACGATCGGTCCTGTTTTGTCAATAATAATAATAATAATAATAATATATTTGCAAATTGAAAGGCAGGCCGTTAAGCCTCTACAATGTATCTATGGCTTATGCTTGTTCTTCCCTCCAAGTCCCATCCCGATATCTCGACTCTAAGCGTTTCAAGAGATTTCTCCCCCACCTCCAGCTCCTCCCGATGTTATCGGGTCCGTTCCAGACTTGAAATTGATCATCTGAGTTACTTGGTCTTGACACTTGACAAGTTTCATGCACGTCTGATCACCTGTTCCAAAGTTATGCATGTCAATAGAATCTCCCCCATGATCGTCGGATCGGGAAAAGAACTATTTTCAAGTTGACCTGGAAGAGTACCTAATATGTCTGCCAAGTTTCATGGTCCTAGTACATGTGGAAGCACCCTAACTCGTGATCACCGGAAGTCCGGGAAAACCCCTTCCAACCCCTCTACTGTGACATCCTGATCCCTCGACCCTAAGCATTTCACGACATTCCGGTCCCCCCTCTAATCCCCTCTCTTCGGATTCGGTCCAGATTTGAAACTGAAAATCTGAGACACTTGTTCTTCACAATTGTCAAATTTTATACATGTCCGATTATCCGTTCCAGAGTTATGCATGTTTCTAGTTTCCGGATTCTGGATTCCCCTTCCCTCCACCCCCACCCCCCTCCCCGCGATAGCAGGATCGGGGAAGTGATTATTTCCATGTTAATCTGGTTGGTTCCCTCATATGCCTGTCAATTTTTATTGTGCTAGCTTATTTGGAAGCGTTTCACCAGATTTCCGGTTCCCCCTCCAGCTCCCCCCCCCCCCCTCAGTGATCGGATCTGGCCCGGATTTGAAACTGAGTATCTGAAGCACTTGTTCTTGATATATGTCAAGTTTCATGCGAGGTTTCATGCATGTCTGATTACCCGTTCCAAAGTTATGCATGTTACTAGTTTCCGGATTTCCCATCCCTCCACTCCCCCACGATCGCCGGATGGGGAAAGTGATTATTTCCAAGTTCTTCTGGTCGGTTCCCTGATATGCCTGCCAAATTTCATTGTCCTAGCTTATGTGGAAGCGTTTCATGAGATTTCCGGTGTCCCCTCCAGCCCCCCCCCCCCCCCAAGTTATCGGATCTGGTCCAGATTCGAAATTGAGCTTCTGAACCACTTGTTCTTGACATATGTCAAGTTTCATGCATATCTGATTACCCGTTCCAAAGTTAGGCATGCTACTACTTTCCGGATTTCCCATCCCTCCACTCCCCCCCCCCAAGATGGCCGGATCGAGGAAGTGATTATTTCCAAGTTAATCTAGTCGGTTTGCCAATACGCCTGCCAAGTTTCATCGTTCTAGCTTAAGTGGAAGCGGTTCACGAGGTTTTGGGTGCCCCCCTCCAGCCCCCCCCCCCCCCCACAGTTATCGGATCTGGTCCGGATTTGAAACTGAGCATCTGAAGCACTTGTTCTTAACATATGTCAAGTTTCATGCAAGTCCGATTACCCGTTGTTATGTTATGCATGTTACTAGTTTCCGGATTTCCTGTTGATCCACCCCCCATGATGGCCGGATCGGGGAAGTGATTGTTTCCATGTTAATCTGGTTCGGTCCCTTACACGCCTGCCAAGTTTCATCGTCCTGGCTTATGTGGAAGTGCCCAAACTAGCAAAACCGGGACATACCGTAGTTTCCGGATTTCCCATCCCTCCACTCCCCCCACTCTCCCCACTATGATCGGATCCGGAATATGATTATATCCAAGTTAATCTGGTCGGTTCCCTGATATTCCTGCCAAGCGTTTCACTAGATTTGTTTGACTTGGACTGACCATCTTTAAACCGTATGTATTCTCGCATTCGCTTTTTTATACATCAGGGCATGGCTCAGTGGTAGAAAACTGGACTGGCAACACAAAGGTCAAGTTTCACGTATGTCTGATTACCCTTTCCAAAGTTATGCATGTTAATAGTTGTCGGTTCCCTGATATTTCTGCCGAGCGTTTCACTAGATTTGTTTGACTTGGACTGACTATTTTAAACCAAATTCATTCCCGCATTCCCTTCTGTACATCGTCGCATGGCTCAGTGGTAGAATACTCGACTAGAAACACGAAGGTTCGAAGTTCGATTCCGCGCTCAGGCAGCGCTTTTTTTTGCTCCCGTTTTACTTTTTGCTCCCGTTTTACTTTATAGTTTTCGGACTCCCGGATCCGGGGAAAGTTTGATTGGGGAAGTGATTATTTGTAAGTTGATCTGGTCTGGTCCCTGATATGCCTGTGAAGTTTCATCGTCCTAGGTTGTCTGGAAGTGCCCAAACTAGCAAAACCTGGACAGACCGACAGAACGACAGAACGACAGAACGACAGACAGACAGACCGACAGACCGACAGAAATTACGATCGCTATATGGCACTTGAGTATGCTCAAGTGCCATAAAAAATAGCTAATGAGTTTACCATAGGAACCCAGCAACAAACTGACTAAGCCAGTATCAGAGAGACATGGATCTGTGGAAAACTCATGCTTAAATCTACCAAAACTGGTCGCAAAGTTGGAAAATTCCAAGAAATCGCATAGACAGACTAGAAATTACATTTGTTTACCAAAACAGTTTTTTCAAAGCCACCCAACGTGACACTTGGTAATCCAGTAACAGTGAATCATATATCGTTTGAAAGCCCAGGCTTCACTTTACCTGTTGTAGTTGGCAGAGTAGCAGAATTCTATTAAACAACACAGAAAACAAAAAAATAAATTTGTTTGCTTTTTGAGAGCCCTACTCACTGAGAAGTACCAAGCCAATAGCAGAGATGAATACATGTGTTGAAAGCCCAAGCTTCACTCTACCTGTAGTGCTGACACAAGCGCGTAATTCAAGGGACTGACAGAGAAAACAAAGAACAACACTTTTTTACTTTAAAAAAATTGGGAATTAGATGAGACTGTTGGTCTGAATTTGAGACTGTTGGTCTCGTTTCCGAGACTGCTGGTTCCCGGCGCCATTTTTATGAGACTGGTGGTCCGAAACAGTGAGACTGGTGTGTTCGATTTTCAAAACGGCCGTGAGACTGGTGGACCACATTCCCCACCCTGAGTCGGCAAATTTCAGCCAACGATCAAACAAAGCGGCGGCATTAGTTGGATCTCGCGTCTTATTGACACGATTTCGTCCGCTAACTTCCTAGAGCTATAGGTTTCCTGGCTCTCGGTAGATGATTCGCAGTGAAGCGATCTTGCATGAACACGATCTTATTTTGTCTATTGCAGTCACCGAATGACCAGACATGACACTAGGCTTACGAGCTGCCTACAGATTTGCTCCATATCAGGAATGTATAAATAACTTCTTGGTCGCTTTTAACGTCACGAAAGTGCCGAGCTGGCGATATCTTTTTGGTAATAATCTACAATGTGACGGAGACATAGCAGTGAATGTCATTTGCCCGGACAAGGGCTTTCATCATGGGATCCACGAGGAATTCCTACTCAGATTAACAACTGATGAGGATATCCAAATTGGTCTACTACTGGACCAATTTTCCGTCGGTTGATCGGCCATATTACTTTCCCTATCATTCCTTTCTTTTTATCACTGTAACGAGTCACGGAGTCGTAGGTTGACCAGTTTTTACATTTCATAACGGAGATGACGGTTGAACCTTCGAGCCGAGAGTAATCCTTAAAGGACCTATCTTACCTATAATACTAATGCAACCTACTTCCATAATCACTCCCTATATTTCTAAACCCGGAGACCCCAATTTCGTACAGTAAATTCTAACCCCCTCCAACGAAACCACGCTGATTTTCTCACTTGCCGTGTTTTGCTCCCTTCGATATTTATCACGCTGTCGACCGTTGTCTACGAGAAGTTTTTCCATCAGAAAAACCGTTATTTGAATTGTTTCCTTGTTTTCGCTATAAGTCAACGAGTCTCGGAAAAGGCTTAAAACAGCCAAAACCGTGGATTATTTGTTGAAAGCACAGCCCGATTTTCAAATATTTTAAAATACTGTAAGTTGAAGAGTAAATAGTGCGAGGGATCCTTTAAAGCAACAAAACAATATCAAGGACCACACAAACATCGGCAGACACTTTTTAACACAGCTAAAGCCTATGTTGCATTAAACAGAGTTTGTCTTCCAACATTCTATCGTCCCTGACTCCTCTTAAATGTGCTGTTTTTTTTTTTAAATGACGGACCCATCCCGGTTGTCGGGGCAGCTTTATTTTGATGACGAACGCGGAGAAAGAAAGCTGAACAACTGATCTTTGTGACCGATGACCTCCTATGAACTATTATGCTTGAGCCTCATCCGCTGCAAAAATAAAGTGGGTGGCCCCCCGTTACCGTGTCCCACTGCTACCGTAGGTCCACCGCAACCCATCATATCTTGCATTATCTCTAGGTTAGTTGGGTCAGACGGTAGGGTCAAATATTTCGGTATGTCGCCCGCCATCGTACGTCCACAGCCTACCGGATCAGTGTAACCGGAAGGGCTGGGATAGGACAATTTATTTACCCATCACTTATTCACTTTAATTGGCTTAAAGAACCGCTGAAAATGCGTTACTTCGTTGTTCCACTATTCACGAATAAAGGATTTTCAAATAGAGGAATTTCCGTGTAATTTGGGGTAACTCTATACGCTTGTATCTGTGTTATATGCCTCACGAGATAGATTTATGATTGTTTTTGTTCTGGCACTAAGCAGTCTTCACCAAGCTAACCATTGTCCACTGAAAAGCCGCGTTTGTGTTGAGATTCAAATTTCCAGCGTCATAGTAGAATTTACACTATGGGGACGGTCGTAAAAGTGGAAAATAAAAAAATCCCTTAGCAGAATCCAAATAATTCAGAGTATTTAGCTAAATCACACAAAAATAAGTTGGCTATCAAGTTAAACTTTAAATGCGAAGAGGGTGCTGATCGTCACCAACGCTATTTCCTCGTTAGTCCTAGCTTATACGAAAGACTTGGCTTAATGTTTCAAACTTATATATAAATAATGATTTAAATTTTTTTTTAATTATTCGAATTTCAAAATGCGAGAAATCGCCCGCAGAAATACTTTTCTTGAAGACTTTCTCTTGATCGATCGTTTTAATTTTCAAAAGTCTCTCTCCTCCAATTCTCCGTACACTTTGCGACGACAGGTTTGACCCTACCCCCTGGACCAACTAATCCTCTTGGGGACGTCAGATTCCCTGGGTGGCCGTCAACACCCTTTTCGCATTTTTGATGTGATAGGCGGTGAACATAGGTAGCGGTCGACCGCGGTGGCTGTGGAATACTGCTACCAAGAAAATAGATGCAAACATCGGCGTAGGGCCTTTATGGTGGGTATAAAATGACATAGAAATTTCGAAAATTCCTAAGCGATAACGGGACAGAACAATCAGGGGCGGAAGAGTGAATCAGTATTATAGATACGACGGGTCCTTCAAATGTTAAAAAGAATGCGTCCCTTCGAGGAAATTGGAAGTCCTTTGGGCGTAACCTTTTTGAACGAACGGGTCACCAACAACAGCTTCAATGTCACTAGCCCATTGAGTACAGAAGGACCTGGCAGCCAAACAAGCCCTTTGAATTAATTTCATGTCACTGAAGAACGGAAAGTGACATTGCCAAAAGGTCGCGGATCGAGAACTGGGCGAAAATTGTTCCGGATCGACAGTGTCTTTCACCGTTTCAAAAGATTAAACTTAAGATTGAAGAGACACCCCGTCGGTAGTTTGAATGCATTAATAGGAGGTCTCCGGGGAACCGGCAGTTTTTTTTGCAGGATCATAACGCACTGCCGTCAGTCTGGATCCCGTCAAGCGAACACGTTTTTAGAAGCTCTTGCTCACAAGTTTTTTGTCAGCAATCACTCATTTTCAATCAACTCTACTAATGACACTGACCAACAAAAAGTATAGCGGTCCGCCGGACCTCCCTTCTTGTCAACATATTCGGGCGAGGCAAGCATCGACAATTTGGCCGCCAAGAAAATGAAGACCCAAAATGAAGACAGCTAGTGGATAACTTATCTCCTGTCTCTGTCTGATATTTGACTGCTTGTTATTAACTTTGCTGTTTATACATTTACTTTAAAGGACCCCTCTTGCTTATTCCGCCTTTTATAATATACTTAGCTCCCATATGGAATTGTAAGCTTCTAAAATCCCCACCTTTCTCCATTGTTTCCTTTCGTAACTACGAATTTGTAGCCATTTTTCAACCTTGCCGAGTTCTCCCGTCACCCAACGAAAAGTTTGCCGGAATCTTCGACGTCCGCTGACAACTCTTTCACACATAAGGATGTGATAATCTTCTATTTATTACATCTTTTATTTGCTTAGTTTCCCTAGTTTTTAACCAAGGTACGTTCAGTTTTCAAATGTTTTGCGCCCAGACGCCGCGTCGGAGAGCAGGAAGGCTGGATACAGTCGACAAGCACTAACAAGACAATCGCTAGTTTCAGGTTGAAATTAATGATATTTTCGAAAACCTTTTTTCTGATCCCTTTCATGGGGAAAAGGTAATTTCTAGTAAGAGTTGTCCTTTAAGAGTTAAGGAGTATACAGATTTTGAGAACAAGATCTGTGAAGAGTGTAAATCGCGGCTGTATTGCCAAAAAGTACACTGGTCTCTATCTACCGGTGTTTATGTAGACCTTTTCTGCCAACATGGGCAGTTGTTGATTTCTTGTCATAAGTTTATCAATACAGTTTTTTGTGCCTCATAGGCCTGCGTAATAATCTATATAATAATCTAATGCTAACAAAAGACGCAACAATTCTTGTGTTTTTACTATGATTTCAAAATCGTCGTTCAGTGTTAGAACTTAACCCAAGCCCTTTTGTCCCTTCTCCGAGACTTTTCGGTTCAAGAGCTATACGATTGTTTAGTAGTCAATAGTTGCGTTTTTTGCAGATACCATGGTATCTGTTACCACGGTAACTCGATCTGCAATTAGTCATTTTTGCAGGTATCGTGGTATCTGATATACGGTTGCTCTTCAAAACGACATTGCCGGCGCTTTTCGAAGTCATCCCAAAAGAAAACTGATATTCAGTTACATCCCTAAGTGCTAAACTTCTTTTTCACCAATCTGACGTGGTATCCCAATATCAGATACCACGATGACTGGCCAGATACTACGATGACAGCAAAAACGCCTTTTAACCGTGGTATCAGATACCACGATAACTGCAAAAACCGACTTTAGACCGTGGTATCAGATACCATGGTATCTGTAAAAACGCAACTAATGAGAAAAGTCCAGGTGGATACTAAGGTTTCCACAATCGGTTCCAAGCACAAGCATAAGCACAAGAATAATCTCCCCGAAAATGTCGTAAATGCCGAAAATATCAATCAGTTTAAAGCAGGCGTGGATCGACACCTGGCTGAAATTGAATTTAGTGTACACAGTCTCCCGAGAAATTAACAGAGGCGAAAGCCTTTTTTACTGCAGTTATATTATTATTATTATTATTATAAACTCCCTCTATTGCCGTGAACGCTGACGACTCGATCATTAAAGTAAGCAAAGGAGGAACAAGACCAAAGGTTTTGTTGGGATCCCAAAAACTGATTCTTCCTTTGACTTCTTGATCCAGTCAACCAGTCAATACGGTTTCCATTCTTCGTCAGACCGTAATAACATATTATTTATTATAATCAACCGCTTGAAAATTTGCAAACATGGTAGGTACCGTTCTGGAGTTCCTTGACAAATGATGGCCAAACAACTAACCAGATGAGAAAACCCAAGTTCAGATATTGGTTCATGCGCATTTATCCTATTTCTCGATCGAATTGACTTTTAGAAAAGTCTTTTATTTCAACGAAATTCCTCGTTTTAGCAGTAGAAGAAATGTTCAGAACAAAAGAGCTGCACTGTCAGAAGTTTCAAAACAGATAGCGTATGACACTTTCAAGAATAACACCTTTTTACTTAGAAATAAAGTGTTATTACCAATTAAGTTTACACTAGTGCCTAGATCTCGAACAACACCTTCAGTTGGTAAAAATACTAACGGGAACGAAAGAAACATAACAGATAACATCCCAAAGTGTTATCTGTTGAAACCACGCATCCTTCTGTTGTCTTGTGTAAGTTCTGACAGTGTAGTATTTTTACCTATTGAAGGTGTTGTTGGAGATCTAGTCACGAAATAGTATAAACTTAATTGGCCATAACACTTTATTTCTAAGTGAAAAGTTGTTATTCTCGAAAGTGTTATGCGCCATCTGTTATGAAACTTCTGACAGTGTGGTGACATTAAGGGGCGAACCAAGTTCCTTTCGATCCAAATTTCCGGTTTTTGGCACATTCTGGCAGAAAACTCTGTCTTACGAGGGAAACTGTGTTCAGAGATAGTTAAATCTTACCCCCGATACGAGCCTCTAATCGAATCAAGAATGAACTTTTGTTTTTACCTAATTTCCGGTTTGGCTGGATTCTGAGTAAACTTCTTGTCTGGCGAGGATTCCTTGTCTCCTAGCTCACCCCTTATCGATTATCCCTTTCTCGTTTAGGCTGGATTCCGGATGAAGTACTTTTCCGGCAAGAAAATAAAGTTCATAAACCAACTCACGAGGCCTCATAAAACACCCTCAGACCCCCTAATAAAATTTAGATAGATATTTTACTTCCAACAAATTTTCTGGTCTTGGGATTCCGGGTGAATTATACTTTGTCCGGGGAGAAGATAAATTTCACATTCATTCAGCATGTCTCCTTACCCCTAAATCGACTATAGTTTGACACCTTAATTTGAAACACCCTCCCCACCCCTAAATATAGAGGTGTCGGCGGTTGTCGGCTATCTACGTGTCGGCGGTTGATCTGTACTTTGACGCAAAGAATCCTCATACCAAGTTTGAAGAAAATATCTAGACCCCTTCCAGAGTTAACAGACAGACGGACTAACACGGTCTGAACGTTTTGGGATCCCAAAACTCAGGAAAAAGACAGTGAGTAATTAGAGTTTTCAGCATTATCACATCTGGCCATCGAGCGAACACCCAAATACTGTCCACAAATTGTCTAAAAACTGTCTCAGAAGCATGAATTTTCATGCCAACACTATTATTTCATTCCAATGGTCAACAGCTAACGTTAAACTTCAATATTTCGTTCTTCCGGGATAACCATATAACCAAGAACATTTAACTACGTCAGGGTGAATCTTGTTTTATGAAATACATCTTCAACGCGTCAAAGCAGATTCACAGCTTTCTCTCCGCGTAGGATACAAGACAGCCTTGTAATTAATAGGCATTACCCTCTATCGACGCAGAACCATCTGAAACAAATATGAGGAATGACACAGGATGACCTAAACTCCATCTTAGCCTATCACCCCATCTCATCTCCGACCAATTAGTTCACGAGAAATGATGACAGATATCCTAGGATGCGGACATTAAACTAATTTCCCTTCTTGCCCCGAGTCCACGGGAGGGATAAGCGACTAACTGGGGGATTACAAGGGGAAAGTGTCGTGTCAGCTAGCGTACCGAGGAAATCCCAGGGATCCAAGGAATACGTGCAACAATCACGGTTTTCAACCAGTTTCTGGTGCGAAGAAAGAACCGTAAAGAAAACAGTTCCGTTGATATCCACTTCCTTTAGAGTACTCTGACGATAAAAACGAAATCCCATCAATTTCCACGGATTTGAGAATTCAGCAAAGATAAGAAACTCGGCAGTGACTCAAACAAGATACATAAGATGTCGATGCGGGGTTAACCCATGTCGGTTGGTCTCAAGACTAGGTTCCGAACATTCACTCCCCTTCCACCCGTTAGGGTACTTCCAGAAGGGCTAGGACGATGAAACTTGGCAGGCATATTACGGACCCAATCTTGGAAATAGTCACTTCCCCGATCCGACCACCCTGGGGGGATTGGAGGGAAGGGGAATCAGGAATCTTGAGGAATGTATAACTTTGGAACGGGTGATCGAATCTTAATGAAACTTGATAATTGGACAGACTAGCTCGTGTCTCGGATATCCCATGTCAAGTCCTGACCGTGGATCCAAATGTAGGGGCTGAGTCGGAGGGGGGAACCGGAAATATTGTACGCTTCGAGCGAGCGATTGGGATGAAACTTAGTTGGAAGAACAGGCACAAGCCCTAGATACATCAGTGACAGAACCGGACTGGGAATGTGGGGGGAGTGGGGGGGGGATGTTCGAAATGCCTATGATTGCGAATTAAGGCAGCCTACTTCCAGATGTGCTATGAGGATAAAACTTGGCTTGGACATTTGAGACTTGACAAGATTGGCTTAGAAATTGTCACTTCTCAGATCCCACCATCCCTGAAAGTACTAATCCTAACAGCAAAATACAAAAAATACTCTGAAGCAAAATATACACTTTCATGATTCGCATGAGCCCATGATCATTTTTGCTTCAAGGATTTTACTCAAAAACGATTTTTTAGCACACTTAAAGTCGGTATCTGAATCAAAAAGTCAAAATAGTACTTTTAACCAACCGATATATATGTTCACGATCCCAAAGGGTCCATGATCATTTTTGCTTAAAGGTTTTGGAATAATTGTGAGAAAATCAGAAAATCCAACCAAAAAATCATCACAACACCAGCGACTCTACAGGAGCATCGGCACCTTTGTCGCTGGAAAATGCGATTTAAGGTAAGTTAAGGTAAAGTAAACTATACATTTTCATGATTCCGAAGATCATCATTTTTCCATCAAGAGTGTTCATTACAGATGAGTCTCTGGCGCCATTAAAGTGTGAATCATCGCAGCCAAATGCAAAAATAAAATAGTTTTACGAACTATACATCTCGGGATTTCCAAGGACCCGTGATCATTTTATCTCAAGGATTTTGCTTACAAATGATCACAACAAACCCACAAATTGACAAATCCCTACTTTCATCCTCCGACCCATCTTTGCAAGTGCCATATGGCTTCCAGCTCTTGTCTACCAACATGCAAAACACCAGAATAGTTTTGTCCCTTCCTCTATTTCCATGCATAATAACAATTAGTTGCAATGTCTTACGCTCCATCGTTGTCTGTTACCCCTATCACTACCTTAGTGATTTTGACCGTGATCGTTAGTCCTCAATTTGTGTGTGACTCTACCCCTCCAACTAGACTGGTCCGTAACTGATGCAACAAAACTGTATTCAACAGTCCGTTTATTTTTGTAAAAATATCGTAGTTTTTGGCCGACGTATGGAGAAACTCGGTGAATAGGAAGTTTCCGGACTAAGCCCCAGAGCAGCTTTTGATATTCTCCGGAAGCACTGTAATCAATCAACGCGACAATCACAATATTTACTTCGGTCCAGGCAGAACACTCTTGCTGAAGATTCTGCAAGATGGCGACTAAATTGTCCACAGATTGAAAGCCTGACGGGCAACTTAAACTAGCACTCAAGACGGGGGGGGGGGGGGTAGATGTTGAAATCTCCTAGCTATCAGTGAAGTGAACATCCACCCTCCCTCCAACGTGGCAAACACTCGAGAAGGAAAATTTCCAAGCTCCTTTCAACAAATGGAAACTATAAAGGACACTATATTGATAGCGACTCTCATTCAAGCTAGGCTGAAAAAGAACGGCAAGAGAGTACAGATGCAGTCGAGGAATGGTTCTTGGAACAGTTACTTAACTTTGAACAGTGCAAGCTCATCCAGTTGCTATGAAAAACGTCAACTACCGGTCAGCCAAACATAGATGAGAGCTCGAAGAGCACATGAATGGGTGTTTTGGAGCTTCATCGTTTCACCATTTAGCTTAAAATCGCACTGTTCCGAGTTAACTAACTTTCAAAGAAGCATACCTCTACCGTACACGGAGCTTCAGGGAGATGAATAGCAACTTTGACGACTTTCTTTCTAACCGCTTCAAATTTAAATATTCTCCTTCGCTAAGTCACCCACAACGTACTCTTTTCACACATTAGTTGCATTTTTGCAGATACCATGGTATCTGATAGCACGGTTTAAAGTCATTTTTGCAGTTATCGTTGTAGCTGATACCACGGTCAAAAGATGTTTTTGTAGTTATCGTGGTATCTGGCCAGTTATCGTGGTCCAATATTTAGATACTACGGTCCAACAAAGAATCAGATAGAACCCATACAGCGACTATGAATACCCGACAAAATTGAGCGGATCTACAGAATTTGCTCTAGCTTTGAGCTGATCTTGATACCCGTTTACTCATCTTCCGTCTTCGCCGTTACTCATCGCAGAAAAAATAGTGCAGGAGGCTGGCAGGAGGCGTACTCCGCGCGCCGACCCGCTCTGGAGCTCGTCCATAGAGCCAATCAGCTTTGACTTCTACTTTTCGTCCCGGCGGGTTTACAGCGATTTGGCTGTTTGTAGAGGTAAGAAACGTGATGTGGCGCGAAGCTACTAGCCTCATAGCTTGTTCACACGGGGCTGAAACAGCGGCCGATTCTCGATCAGCGGCTGATTTACGCGCGTAAATAGCGGTTGAAAAAAATCAGCCGCTGATTTTCCAAATAGGCGCTTATTTTCGTCGCGGTCACCGACCGGGATAAAGTAAATCCTTTGGAATGTGACCTTTGAAGACTCGAGGGACAGTAAACAGACTGTAATTAGGGGAATTAGCCCAGATTGGAGAGTTTTAGGTCAATCCAGTTCAAATTCTGTCAGAGCAATGTGCAACATAACACGATTTTTACACTGAGCTACAAGGAGGATTTCGAAAAAAAGGTAGAATCATTTTCTAATTTCAATAGCGCATGTTCTGTTTGTCTGATACTTTTTTCAATGTTTTTCTTAGATAAAACAATAATTTGAATAATTTTCCCATTCAACCTTCACTGAAAAGTGAACACTAAATGATTGCATTGTATTCTCGTATTATTTATATCTATTATTAGTTATATTTGATGTTCAGTTTCAAAAACAAAAGTATTTAAATTAATTGTATTTGCTTTTTAACTTGAAATTTAGCAATTCGCCTGAAATCTGTCAATATTTAATTTGTGTTTTTTTATCTACTCTAAAGACTACAAATCAACTACATTTGACTTTGACAAACTCTCAAGATGTTTGTGTTAATTTTCTGTATTTTGTTACAAAGAAAAAGAATATTCGGAATTAGGTTTTTCTTTTTAGTTTTCCCGTCAACCACAAACAGTGATCTGTCGTCTGAACAGATCAGCCGCTGTTTACGCGCTTATTTCAGTCCCGTGTGAACAAGCTTGTGTGGCTCGTGTAACGGACAAGGTATGGGGAAATATTCGACTCCGCGTAGTCCATATTACAGAGATAGGGAGACGGAGGTTCTGTCAGATTATTTGTTCTTGATACTATGAGGAGCTTATTAGGACGACACAAGCTTGCATCACTGAAATAAACAATCGTTTTCCTGATAAATAAAAAGTACTCACCTGACGGAATCTCATCGGCTGCCGAATGGCCCAGAATCGATCCATGCTCATCACCAAAATCGAAAATACACTGGCACTGACGGATATCCCTATTACAAAATAAAAATTAAGCTACGCCTCACAGTCTAAGAAAATAAGACCAAAGGTTTAGATGGGATCGCAAAAACTGAATATTCATTGTAGTTATTGATCCACAACCAAATCTTGTAGATTTCCTGTCTCTGTCAGGCCCCTTTAACAAATTGCTATTTATCCAAGATCAACCGCTTGAATATTTACAAAAAATGTTACCGTTTTGGTGTTTTTTGACAACGTACGGACACATAACTAATCAGATGAGAAAACCAGGCTCGGGTATGGATTCAGCATGCACGTTTACTCTAATATCTCATCTTTAATCGTAAGTATTTCACTCTGACCAAATTCCATGTTTTACCAGCATTCCCGGAGAACTGCATGCAGAGTAAAAGAGCTGGAAACATTGATCGGCGAATCTTTCAATACCAACCCGATCTTGGGCAAATTTTGCCAGCTTATCCTTCAGGGCAATAAAGTTCAAAATCAGTTTTAGTACGTCTCCTTATCCCGTTACCGAATCTCTATTCGACTTCCGAAACTACTTTGAGCTTCGACCAAATTTCCGGTTTCGGCCGAATTCCGGGTGAACCATTTTTGTATAGTCGGCAATACAACAAAGCTTGGATCTGGATTTCCTTATTCATTAAACGATCTCATTAGCTGAAAAAACATATTTCGTTTGAAAAAAAACTTCGAGCCCAGAAAACGTCTGCTAAGACTAAGACCACAGAGAGAGACATTGCACACGCAACCAGCCCCCACTCTCCTTCTGTAAGGTTCAACAAAATATCTCAATCCCTTCGAGCCTATACGAGAGGACTGCCGAGCCCAGGCCGAGGCTAATACCTAAGCATCTTGGACCTAACCTAAGAGACATTGCTCACGCAATCGGCCCGACCAGCCCCCACTCTTTCTCCGGCATATCGGTAATTAATCAGAATTTCTTCACCAACGCGCGATAAGATTTCACCTCTTATGGATAAAAGGGTTTCACCTTCCCTCATTTCATCTTCACCAGTATCATCTGATATTCATCAATTCTGGGGACTTTCGATCGGGAAAAACTAACTCTCGTGAGAGGTATTTATTCCTCCACCTTTGTTGCCAGGATTATGATCGTCTGGGCAAACCTTAAAGGACCCGTTGTACCTATAGGCAGTGTCTATCGTTCCCAGACCTGGAACTGATACCTCAAAAGCCAAAAGTACTCGACCGGTCGAGTAGGCTGCCACACAGGAGCTAATAATAAGGGTTATAGTAATGAGGGTTATAGGAGCTATTAGTACTCGACGAGTCGAGGAATCGAGCCTCCAGTCGCTATCAGTACTGGACTGGTCGCGTACTTGTGTCTTGGGAAGCTAAAAGTACCTGACCGTATGGAACTTGGAGTCAGGAAGGAACAGGTCGAGTAATTACTACCATAGGAGCTATCTTTCCTCGACATTACAAATGAAATCCGGAAAGTTGTAAGGTCCAGTAACCAACCCCCCAGGGACTAATAGTACTCGACCATGTAACTGGTTAAGTAGGTCGAGTATTCACGGTAATGGCAGCTATTAGTACTCGACCAAAAAAAGAAGGATAGATGGGTCGAGTATTTGACGTCCCAGGAGCTGTTCGCACTCGACCTAATATTACTAATAAGAGGTCAAGTATTCAGGGCGCTGACGGCTAAAAATACTGTACCTGTTAAAGGAGGATTGGTAGGTCGAGTACTTGACGCCCTAGCAGCTGTTCGCACTCGACCTAATATTACCAATAAGAGGTCAAGGATTCAGGGTGGCGAGGGCTAAAAGTACTCGACCTGATGAAGGAGGATTGGTAATTTTTGCCAATAGAATTTGAAGCTTCCATACATTACTTAAACCAGTGTATGGGTCGGCCGTTGTCCAACCATGGTTCCAAATCAATGGTGCAAAACTGCTGTTAGCTGTTATATCAACAACAAATTAAAATTTTAATGTCGCTGCTGGTTTCAATTTATGGCTAAACAAATTGGCAGATGCAATAAGAGCATGACGCTTGCCAAAGCCCAAAACACTATAGTTTTAACACACCTGGTTTCAAAACTAGTAAGGCTTGCTCGATCCAGGCTACATAAGACCCAAGAGCTGTGCTAGAGCTAAACATTTCAGCAACTTTAGCCCCCCCCCCCCCCTGAAATAAACACGGGAGTTAGACGAAATTTTACATGTATTCAAACAAGGGATAAAACGGATACGTCAGCTACGATGCTGTTGCAGCGATATTTCGGCCCTTATTACCAAGGGTTGTCGTCAAGCACAACGTTGGGAAGAAACCAACCTTGCAGCTTCGTTTCTTCCCCAACGTTGTCCCTGATGTTCGACAGCCTGATGAAGACCCTTGCCAAGAAGGGCCGAAATATCGCTGCCACGGCATCATAGCTGACGTAGGTTATCCCTTTTTTCCATTGTCTGATTATATTTGTCCAGTCAGCTTGGGCTCAAGTAGTATTCTTCTTTTTACAATCGTACACTTTTTGTCAGGGAGGGGAATGCATTACCTGTCGAGGTGAAAGTTGTTTCCCCGATATATGTCATCAAGTCGCTACGACTTTTTTTTTTTTACAGATTTCTTCTGGTCTCTTCCTTCATCTAGTCATCCGTCACCAGCTCCCACCCATCGTCAAGTGTTAAGGCCCATTCACAACGGTTTTTAACTAATACTCGGTACCAGCCAGTTCCGGAAAGAACCGAGAATTAGCTGGGTCTCTGCCGTTCACAATCGATACTGGTGCCAATTTCGAGTACCAACTAGTCTCGCGCCCAAGTTTAAATCAGTTCAACTTTTCAGGGTACTAGCAAATCACATTACTTAGGGTAATACTCGGCAATATTCCGATTGGCTAATGCTGAATCACGTCAGACCGAATATCAATGACCCAACTTCACTTTCGGTTTTCAAGACAGCAAGGAGCGGATCTGATTTTATCTATTGGGCTTGGTTCGAAACTAGCCAATCAGAATATTCCTCAATATTCCCCAAAATAATCTGATTGGCTAGTACCCTGAAAAGTTCAACTGATTTCAACTTGGGTGCGAGACTAGCTGGTATCCGGAACTGGCACCAATATCGATTGCGAAGGGCAGAAACCCAGCTAATTCTCGGTCTCAGAGCGATTTCCGGAACCGGCTGGTACCGAGTATCAGCTAAAACCCGTTTTGAACGGGGCTTAACTGAATTTTAAAAATATAGTAAAGGTTAACTTCAGACACGAGGTTGATATAAAAAAAAAACCACCGAGACGGTCATTGACAATAACCTATCCTATATAATAACCGAAAGCGAGGTAGGTTATGAAAAATTTCGACCGAGCCGAAGGAGAGTTTGATATTTTTAACTGGCCGTCGCGGTTGTTATTGTGATATGAACCGAGATGGAGGTATCTTAACTATTATAACTTTTTCGAACAGAATATTTGTAGGAACTTGTTCTTCTTTTGTTGTACTTTTTTGCTAATGGGGGTAGGGAATTTTATTCTTGTAAAGTAGCAACCCAAGCCTACTCTAGACCTTACTAAATTGACTAGTGTTGTAGCCCAGGCACTTACCAATACAGTCTTAACCTTTTTTAGCGATTGAGATGCCATCTAGCGGTCGTGAAAGCCTATTATAGTATCTGCTAAAATGACCACTCTAGGGTCAGTAGAGGTAAAAAGCAGACAATAACAAAACCGCGCGTTGGCTCTTGAGAAAACCAGAAAAATTCGAGATCAAAGACAGTGATCAATGATGAGTACCTAGCTTTTGGAAAGCAAGGGATAGCAGGATGTTGTTTCAGTTGACAAGATGTATTTTCAGTGGAAATCTGATTGTAACAAGCTATGACTAGGGCATAGGCTGGTTCAGCTGGTTGTCTAAGAGAGTAAGATGCTCTGTTATTTTTCAACATTTATTTTACTTTTTATTTTATTGTTAATTGTTATAAAATTTTAAAAGTAATTTTTTTTTTTGCTGAAAGTATTCTTTTTAATTTATTTTTGGAGGTCAGCTTCTACTTTTCAGCATTTGAGTAAAAATGCTCGATGAATTCAGTTGAGGAAAAGTGCTTAATAAACATCTGCGGAGGCTGGAGGCTGATACGGCTTCATATCAGCCTCTCTGGAGGATGCTACGAGGTAACAATCTCCACAAAAGTAATTTTCATAATACAACTTCCTGGGGGACATAGGGAAGATACGCACTGCATACCTGATCGAGAAAAGTTATTTATTTATGAAAGTGGAAATTTTACGCTGTTCTCTCTGTAATGCAATTGGCAGCTTCAGTGGGAGTATTTACTTCGATCTGAAAACTGTCGTTCAATCTTGTTAGTAGGCAAACGTATCTACGCAGTTTAAACGACGGCTCATGCAGCCCCCCCCCCCCCCCCCCCTTTCCAGTAAGAGACGAACTGTTTGTTTGTCCGTCACGCATGACGTCTAGCTAATGATTTAGGGCCTGAATGAACTTGGATATTATGGCAGCAAAGGTTCATTTAGGCACAAAATCGTTTGATCAGTCGGTTACTGGGCTTAAAATACTCCAATAATGATGTGTTTGAGCTGTCTAAGGTCAATAATTGGTTTTCACTCAAAATGCACTTGTCCTAGTGAGCTGTGCTCAAAACGACTTACCATAAAGAAGGCAAACGCGTCAAGCGGAAACTTTTTGTGGAGGAAAGATTTGTTTGAAAGGTGTTGAAATGTAGGGAAAAATGTCCCAAGGTTTTAATACAGATAAAAACAAAGACAACTTTTCAAAATACTGAGAGAAAGTAGTATCAATCGCTACAAAAAGAAATTGGAATGATGATGACACATGGAAAATCCCACCAGTTCCAAGTTCCAAGTCCTTTGGGATGGGGTGTGAGACGACGTCAAAAGATACTGCTGGCTAGTGCATGACAAGGATCAAGATACCCAGTTGACAACAAAAACACAGAAGAAGAGGTTCAAAATTTTCCGTATTTCAATAAACATTTTTCTATACGGCAAAGTTAAAAAATCCAATTTTTGAAATCTTCCTTTTACCTCGAAAAATCCAACTTCCCGAATAAATTCTAGCTTTTAATGTGGTTC
This sequence comes from Branchinecta lynchi, assembly GCA_023053575.1. Classification (NCBI taxonomy): domain Eukaryota; kingdom Metazoa; phylum Arthropoda; class Branchiopoda; order Anostraca; family Branchinectidae; genus Branchinecta; species Branchinecta lynchi. The sequence goes on from JAKZAP010000014.1 coordinate 652,248, forward strand.
AAACCCTAAATCCCAAGCCTTAACACCACCTAAATTGACGCGCCCTTCCACTATAGATAGTGAAGATTACAAAAGGCACCGACAAGTAATCCATCGTAGATTCTGTCAGTGTGTCTCTGACCACAACAACTATGTGAGATATTTTGCTTAAAGTTGGTATGGCAATGGTACCGCTCGACCTTTTTGAAACCAAGAGCTCAAAGAATATTGGGCTCAAAGAATATTTACCAAGAGCTATGAGCTCATATGGCACTTCTTACGAGTAGGTGGTAAAGAAAGTTGATTAGAACGTCACAAAATACCCCGACATCTAAAAATGCGGTTTGGACCTAGAAATAGGATATCTAGTTTCACTTAAGTCTGAAAATTTCTGGCGTCGTCTCGTATCGTCTAGGGCAAATGACTTTTCTACCTTCCAAGGTTCAACCCGATAGGTCCATTGTTTGGTCCCTAAATGCGACACACGATTTGGTTCGACTCCTAAATTGATAATCTTCTGCATTTTCTTGTACCATCTATCAAGTTTCACTCGAAACTGGGCATTTTTCTGAACTTCCGGTGACTCTCTCCCCCCCCCCCCACCACCACCGTTGTCGGATTCGTTTTGAACCTTAAAATATGTCACCTAGGGCATATAATTCTATATATTCCAAGATATTCCACGATTCAAATCGTTCAACTTGTTTGAACCCTATGAGAGCAACATCATCTCCGGGACTCCCATCCAAACTCCCACCCACTGTTGCTGAATACGACCCGGAACATAAACTTCGCATCTCTGACATCTCCTCTTCCCCTCCATCAACTTGACTGGAATCAGCGGCATAGCCGATCAGCAAATTTCCGATTCCCGCTTCGCCCAAAAAGCTTCCAAAGCTCATAAGCTGCGCATGCCACTAGATTCCGGACTCCCCGTCCCTCCACTCCTCCCACGATGGTCAGATCGAGGAAACGACTGTTCAGAAGTCAATATGTTCGGGTCCCTGACACGCCTACCGAGTTTCATCGTTCTAGCACATCAGGAAGTAGCGAACTTGCACGACCACAAGGATTCCGGACCCCCCCCCCCCCCAACTCCCCCAGAGTGCCCGAATCTGGTCCTATTGTCAACGACGTATCTAGGACTTGCGCTTGTTCTTCCGACCAAGTTTCATCCCGATCCCTCAACTCTAAGCGTTTCCAAAAATTCTCACGTCTTATAAGCAAACAGAGTTAGAACCAAGACATTTCACATCCCCAGGTAACCAAACAAATATTGAAATAACCTAATCTAGGATCATCCCAAAGCTTTTACTGTAAACAAACCGCGTTTAGAAATCCAAAGATCTTGCAAGAACGGTCTCAGTCACATTACTGTATGTGCTTGCTAGCCAGTCCGACCATTTAACCTCTTTTCGATTAGCAAGGTCATTCCAAGTGCAATAAAACCAAATCATTTTATTGCCTGATACCCCCTTTGTCAGAACTTCATCAAGAATAGCATATCATTGATCATATGACAAAACCGCCCAGTTTCCCGCGTGGTCTTATTTCTTGCTGTCACACTAATTTCCGCATATACATATTATACATCCACAGGTACACAATAGTTGAACTCGAGACATGTTATGGAAAATCTGGACCCAAGTTACCCATGCACGGGAGGTTAGGTGGCGGAGGGGGGGGGGGGTCGGGACCCATCAAATTGCATATCTAGAGCCATACATCCTCGACTATACCAGCTTAGAGTTTGATTCCAGTCACGGGTCAAAAACTTTACTCATAGGCAAATTGGGCCCACTTGCCCATGAACGACGAGGGTGGGGGGTGATTCAGCTCCATATTTATATTCCCAACCCTATGGTCCAAAAGCACAAAGGAACTTCATCGCCCTATCTCCAGTTTTAGTCAAGTTAAGAACATAAGAAAATGGCCAATCTGGGCCCAATTGCTCTCGAACCAAGTGAGGGGGGGTGGGGGCCCGTAAAAAGCAAAAAGAGACCCCAATACCCACAAACCTACCAAGTTCCAACTTGTTACCTGTTGATTCCTGTCACGGGTAGCGAACTTTATTCCTGGGCAATCTGGGCCTAGTTTCCCATGAACAGGGTGGGTGGGGAAGGTGAAACCTTTAAAGTAATTTCCCAGTCACATGGTTTACAAGTGCAAGGAATTTCATGGTCTTATGTCCAGGTCTGGTCAAGTTATGAACATTATTCACTGTGCAATCTGGGCCCATCTGCCCCTGAACGGGGTGGGTGTGGGGGGTGGGACCCCAAAATGCACAACTAGACCCCAATGCCTACAAGTATACCAAGTTTGAACTTGATACTTGCACTGGTTCACGAGTTATGAGCTTCACAAAAAAAAAGGTGAAACCGAAAGCCGAAAGCTGCTACAGCGCTCGCAATAGTGGATTGTTCCAAGGAACATTCCACTAAAAGCTAACACAATCGTCAAACCCTTCATTTTAAATTATCTCACAAAGCCGATTTACGTTTAAACCTTTGCTATAACACAGAGACTTTTCAGCACGAAAAAAAAAACTTAATCTGTGCGCCCCAGGCAAAGATTTTGAAAATATGTCTGTTTTCTGCTTAAAATACAGAGATTTTAGTGGGAAACCACTTACAAAATTCGGTAAAAAAAACACAAGCTCAAATATACGATCTCGTATAAATCTCGTAGCTTACGATTCAAAGATCGGTTCGTGACCATGCGCCTAGAAACGGGTGATTTGCGGGCGAAATTCACGCTTTTCGCGAAATTCAACGCCGAAATATACAACTTAACAACAGACATTGCTTTTTTTATCCTGTCTATTTACTACGTTATCGAAGGCTCATTGTAACTTTTCCTTTCTTATTTGTACTCCGCTATTCCCCTTTTCGTGTTCAGTGCTTTAATAAAATGTCATCACCATCATCATTCTGACAAGCTCAAGAAATATGACTGATTCAGGCTCAGGTTCTTTTAATCAACAATACAACTCACCCACCCTCCCCCTAGAACCGCCCCCTGATCGCCCGCTAATGTCGAAGGCATTTCCGCCGGTATCAATTTCCTTGAACTCTTCATTGCTTATTTTACCCCCCCCCCTCCATCCTAGTTCACCACATCATTATTTATGCACCTCATTAAAGTCGAGAACGCTAATAAAATGTCACTCTTGGTTGCTCTTAGTATGCGCTTCAGTTTTTATGGTGTTGGTTTCTTCGTTCCTTAACAAGCTTTCAAATGCAGATGAACACAGAGCGTGTTCCACCCTACTTGCCGTAGTTACTACGCATGACGTCACGACTTCTGGGTTTTTGCCGTCACGGATGGAACGTTTTTATGGCACTGGCAGCCTCTGGCTCAAGTGCCATATACCTATCACAATCCCGTCTGTCGGTCTGTCGGTCGGTCCGAGTTTTTTGTCACACTTTTTCGAGTTAGGGTACTTCCAGATGAGCTAGGACAATGAAACTTGGCAGGCATATCAGGGACCCGACCAAACTAACCTGGAAATAATCAATTTCCCGATCCGACCATATGCGGGGGAGTGGGGGGCGCTGGAAACTTGGAAATTTAGGGCATTTTGTCACACTTTTTCGAGTTAGGGTACTTCCAGATGAGCTACGACAATGAAACTTGGCAGGCTATCAGAGACCCGACCAAACAAACTTAGAAATAATCAGCTTTCCGATCCGACCATTTTGGGGGGGATTGGAGGGCAGGGGAATCCGGGAAATTGAGAAGTGATGTAAATTTCGAACGCGTAATCGGAATGTAATGAAACTTAATAACTGAATAGATTATATATCTGTGATGTCCCGTCTAAAGTCTTGACCGGATTCGGTAGCCAGGGGGGAGTTGGGGGGGGGGGACCCGAAATTTCAAGAAACGGTTAGAATGGAGGGATTGGAGTGAAACTTGCTGGGAAGAACAAGCATCTGCTCTAGATAAATCCTTTAGACCATTGTACTGGTTTGAAACACTTATGGGGTGGGGGTACCGGAATTCCGGTGATGGCGGTTTTGGGGATTTTCTCGATGAAACTTGGCAGGCATATCAGGGACCCGATCAAACTGACTTCAAAATAAAAATTTTGTCGATCTGATAATGGTGGGGGGAATGGAGGGAGGGAAATCCGAAATTTTCAGTCATGCGTAACTTTGGAATGAGTGATCGGATTCGAGGGAAATTTAATAATTTAACAGACAACATTTCTCCGGTGATCTTTTTCGTATCCGGACCGAATCCGGCAACTATTGGGGGGGGGGGGGGGGATACGTGACCCGCTTAGAATGGAGAGATCGGAATGGAACTTTGTGGGAAGAACAAAACGATGCTCTAGGTAAATCATTTACTGAATCGGATTGGCTACGGGCACCATAGGGGAGATGCAGGGGCGGATCCAGAGGGGGGGGGGGCGAGGGGGGCGATCGCCCCCCCTAGACTGGCTGTAATTTTTTGTTTTGTTTTACTGCACTTACGGAAGTCAGCAAACTACTGTAACTAGACTGTAAAATCTTTTTACAAGTGGAGCCAGGAGCTTGAATTTTTCTTGTAAACAGTTGTCAGTTGATCAAGTACAGTTTTTACCATTATTGTAATATATGAAAACCACATTTTCGTTAAAGAAGAGACCGACAGTGACACTTAAAGCGAAAAAAATCAGCCTTGTGGCCGACAAAAAGGACACTATCCCCACTCTTTTCGGTAAGAATCGCCCGCCCTAGAACGGAAGGCTGGATCCGCCCCTGGGGAGATGGAGGGGGGGGGGACCGGAAATACCGAGAAACAGTTAGAATGATGGTATCGGAGTGAAATTTGCTCGGAAGAACAAACATCTGATCCATGTAAATCTTTTACACAATTTGACTGGATCCATACACTTGAGGGGGGGGGGGAGGGGTTTCCCGGAATTCATTTTTTTTTATTTTCACGACGAAACTTGGCAGGCATATCAGGGACCCGGTGAAACTGACTTTGAATAAAAAAAAATCCTCGATATGATAATCTGGGGGGGGGTTGAGGGAGGGGAATCCGGAATATTGAGTCGTGCGTAACTTTGGAACGGCCGATCCGATTCGAGTGAATTTTAATAATTGAACAGATGAAATTTTTCTCTGGTGATCTTTTTCATTTCCGGACCGAATCCGGCAGTTACCGGGGGGAGGGCGGAAAATACTTGACCCGCTTAGACTGGTGTGATCTGGATCGAACTTCGTGCGAATGACAAATAGATGCTCTGGATTAATCATTTCCAGAAACGGATTGGCTCCGGGTATTGTGGGTGGAGTTGGAGGGGGGGGGGGGTCTTTGATTCCGGTGATCGAGAGTTCAGCTACTTCCAGGTGTGCTAGGACGATGAAACTTTGCTGGAATATTGGATATTCAAAAACATTTGCTTAGAAATTGCTACTTCCCAAATCCGATTATTCTTTAAAGAACCAATCTTGACCGCAAAGTAAAAAAAATACTTTTAAAGCATCAGCGACCTTTTACGCTATTTCCACCCTCTGGCAGCCCCCCTAGAATACCCACTTCCACCCGAAATCTCTTTTCATTGAAATTCTTTTGAATTTGAGTTACAGCTCTTTGTCCAATTTTCACGCGTCTCGGAAACTGGGCACTGTTTCCACTGTTTCGCAAGACTTCGGCTGTGTTGCCACTTCGGAGTGATCCGTAGGAAAGTCCTAGAATTTCAAACTGCTGAAACGCCGGAAAAGTCAGTCACAAATCGGAGGAATTACTTGGTTAGGAGCAGGGTTTGCTCCCCCAGAGGACAGAGCTGTCCTCTTACAGCATAATGACCACCACAGAAAGATACATTTACTTGGCATGTATTGGGATAGCAAAGATGGAATGTTTGTTTGGACACGTCTCTGAATTCTGGCAGTAATATGTCAATTCACTGTTAGTTTTGTCTACTTTGGTTTTAATTTCTGCCTTTAAAACTGTCAAATGAAAGTAGAGAGTGATAAGGCTATTTCAAGATACAAAGATGTGTAATACCTTCAGCGAGTCGAGTTTCCTTTGCCACCAAGAATGGACATAATCAGATATGTCCTGATTACTGGAGAATTGTAAACCACCAACCATATATCTTTGTAATGTTTCAGTTACTTCATGTTTTTTCAGACTCCGTTCGTCGGACAGGAGGAGTTGCCTATCTCAAGTACATAGGCTGAACATCAGAATGTTGAAAGGAAATTTCTAGGTCGTCAATCAGAGTATACTAGTTAACTTATTAGGTCATTAGCATAACAAGGCTAGGCAAAAGACAATAGCCTGATTGTCCTTCTCTAAGCAGTTGTAAGAAGGTTGCCCACAGCCATTCCGGGGACCCCAAAATAATGATTTCTAGCTGTCATATTTCTAATAAAGTGGAAAGTGCCTATTGTTCTAAAACATTTTAGCCAGGCCATTCCCATGATTGAAAATTGTCTGTGAAATGAAACCGAAAACTGCCAAAATAAAATAAGAAAATTAACTACTTTCACTTTCCATAAAATTTTAAATTTTTACAGGTATAGCTGCTGGAAATGTGATAGTTGGCCAATCACAAAATAATGATTTCTAGCTGTTATATTTCTAATAAAGTGGAAAGTGCCTATTGTTCTAAAACATTTTAGCCAAGTCATTCCCATGATTGAAAATTGTCAGTGAACTGAAACCGAAAACTGCCAAAATAAAATAAGAAAATCAACTATTTTCACTTTCCATAAAATTTAAAATTTTTACAGGTACAGCTGCTGGAAATGTGATAGTTGGCCAATCAAAACACAAGATGCCTACTATAATTGGTCCAACACAAACGATCATTAACTGTTGTGCTCCACGACACTACTACATTGGATCCATGATTTAACAAGCTTTGTCTAGAGCTACCTAGTGCCAAACATTGCTGACTGGTCTATAACACGAATTCCGGTGAACAGGTGCGTGCTTATCGTCCAAATAAAACTGTTAATGAACAGTAGTCAAAGTAGGAAAAATTATCACTTGTGACATGAGAAAGTTTCTTCCTAAAGCGATCATTAATCGCTGGATTGATTACAGAGGTAATCCAGACATTCAATTCAATTCAATTCAATTCAATTCAATTCGTTTAATAATAAAAAAAAAAAAAAACATCATTATACTTCCAGCCTCACCATAAGGCTCCCGCCTGGCAGTGGGTGGGGCTCACTTTTAATTCATAGCTTATTCATAGAATCAAATCAGACAGAGCAGAAGGAAAGCAAAAAGGAAAAGAAGACAAACTAAAGGAGAAAAAGAAGAAGGAAAAACTAACAAGAAAAAATCCACAGGTGTGCGAATGATCTTCCATCGAAAAAGGGATCAGAAAAAAAAAAAAAAAATAAATAAATAAATTTTATGTCTTTGCCAAGAAAAAGGACTTCGCCCGTGACTTGAAAGCAGATAAGCTCGGCGCAACCCTTATCTCTTCAGGTAGTGAATTCCACACCCCCGGTGCAAAGTGTTTAATAATAAAAGAAGCTCTCGTTGTTTTTCGGTGGGCACTCACTAACTGTCGGGCATTTCGAGTAAGATACTCGTGGAACTCCTGATTCTGCGAAAATAAATTCTGAAAAGATGAATTTAACTGATTATTAAAATACTTGTAAGTGAATACTGCAACTTGGTAGTCTCTTATTGTAGAGACATCCATTATTTTATTAGATTTTAAAAGTTCAATATGGCTAAGATCCTTCGGGAGGTCATGCGACATGATTGTACGGATAGCACGGTTTTGCAGTTTTTGAACTTTCTTGTAGCAAGAAACAAAATTGCTGGCCCATACTGAGCAACCATAAATCAAATAAGAATGAAAAATAGCAAAATATATCATTCTTAGAATTTTAGATGATGCAGTGTTTTTGACTCTCCTTATTACTCCAAGTGACCGGGAAAGTTTAGACGATAAGACATCAGCATGCCCTTTCCACGACAAATTCTCATCTATTAGAAATCCAAGGTATTTAGTCGATTGCACTCTCTTAATCGCTGAAATGCCCGTCGAGATCTGGCCGGGGCTTGGTTGGGAAGAAGTTCTTGAGAATATCATGTAGTTTGTTTTTAAAAAATTCAGGGTTAACAGATGACAATTAGTAAAATTAGTAAATTCGACTAGTGCTATTTTTAGTTTTTCGTATAGATCAGGTATAGAAGGAGCAGACAAAAAAAGAAGACTGTCATCAGCAAATAAAATAATCCCAGCTTCAGACAAGAAGTATTTAACCGCATCAATAAAAATAATAAAAAGTAGTGGCCCCAGAATCGATCCCTGTGGCACTCCGCAATGAATTGCGCACAGCTCCGATGTGCTATTACCATTTACTACGACTTGTTTTCTACCGGATAGGTACGACCGAAACCACTCTAGTGTTTTGCCCCTTATTCCAATCGACTGGAGAGAATTTAAAAGTTCATTGTGGTCAACAGTATCGAATGCTTTTTTTAGGTCCAAAAATATAGCAGCTGGAATCAATCCATTTTCAAAAGCTTCGTTAATCCAGTCTATAAGTTTAATCATAGCTAGGTCCGTCGACAGACCCTTACGGAACCCAAATTGAGTGTCCAACTTAATTGACTTATTTATTTAAACTAGGATACGACCAACTAGGGTCAAAGAAATGGGTGATAAGAATCGATGGCCTCGACATGTAAAAGATGCGTTTGAACTATATGCGACCACGGTTGGGGGAATTGGGGGGGGGGGGGGGGGCGGGGACTTTTGACACGCACACAAACCAAAAGAATGGACCGAATGAGATGCAAGTTCGACAGTGCCGAGTTTATGCGGCCTAGATCGTTATTTGGCGTCCGGGCCGGATGCGGCCAAGGTAGGGCGGGGGGGGGGGGGGGGGTACTGGAAACTTTCAGATAGGCTATGCTCCAATTTCAGTAGAACTTGATGGACAGGAAGAGGGAATTAAGAGATATGACGTTTATGTTTCAAGTCCTGTTCGGCCACAGTAGGGGGAATTGGAGGTAGATTGCCGGAAACTTTGAGGCTCGCATAGGGGTCAAACGAGTGCATTAGTTTAAATGAACATAGAACGTAGAGAGAGCATATACTCTAGATGACATATTTTGGGCCAGGATCTGGATCCAACAACGTTGGTGGTGGTGGTGGTGGTGGGGGGGGGGGGGTACCAGAATTTCCAAAAATGCTCAGATTCGACCGAAACTTGATAGGTGGTATAAAAGAAGATACTTCAGATGATCCATTTCTTTAGTCCGAACCAGATTCGGCCATGGTAGGGGGAGATGGAGGAAGTACCGAAAATATTGTAGCACGTCTAGGGATCAAACGAGTGGATTTATAAGATCGAGACGATGCCGGAAAGGCTCAGAAGTGAGTGAAACAAAATATCCTACTTCTATTTCCGAACCGCATTTTTGGATGGCGGGTATATTTTGTCACGTTCTCATCTACTTTCTTGTACTGCCTACTCGTAACAAGTGCCATATGAGTTCGTAGCTCTTGTTTAATTTATTTGTACTAAACAGTTGGAGCATTAGATGGAAATTATTATTTTGATCCTTGGCTCCCTACTTGCCATAAAGGCTGTCTCGGAAAATCGGCTGGGATTTAGTACAGACCAAATTAACTCAAACCCGGGAAATTTGGTTTATCTTTTGCTCACTGTTTTACGGTGTTTTTTGTGGTTTTGAACATTCATAGTGGCAGTAGGAATGGTTATCGTTGTGCGTGTGGTAGGAAGACCATTTTTTTTGGTCAGCTATAATGTGCGGATTGGTGCTTCCCCAAAACATTGTCACTTCCTTCATTCATCTTGAGACCACACATGACCCTAGTCTCTAGTCCTGCTAGATTACTAGGTGCTTAGTTTGGCTGTAATTTTTCAGAAACACACTACTACAGTGTCATTTGTTTATTTACAAATGGCGGGTTTGATAAATAGTAAAATATTTAAGAAAACTGAAGAAGACCAGATCACTAAAAGCCCCGATTGACTGGATAAAATAGTTCAACAAGTATTAAAATTTGTGGGATCCCATAGAAACTTTTGATCTTGTTCTATGCAAGCACGCTTCTGTCGCTCAAGGTTTATCAACCGCAATCAAGTTGACTGGATGCAACTATTGTGACACACTAGGCAGGCAAATATTGGTCATGGACAGGGGGGGGGGGGGACTATTACTAGTGAACATAATACATGCCAAGTTCGTACTTGCTGTCTGGTACTGTTCTGGCGACATAACAAGAAACATTCTCACTTCAGCTTCCTGATGTGTAGAGCCTGCACATAGATGCTTCATATATTCTTTCTTTCTAGGCAGAAGATGCATCGGGCCTCAAAAGTTTTTCAAACTGCTACACTACTCCCTGTGAAAAGGGGTCGGTTTGATCAGCTGATCCAAAACTCCGAACTTTCCAGATTATTTTGAAGACACCCTGAAGTTCGTACATTGTGAAACAATTTGTCTATGATTTTTGAAAGCTGCTTTGCAAATATCGTTGTTTAAGTAAATTGAGCAAGTTTTGAGTAATTAAACTGAAAGAATAAAGGTTGGGATCGTAGAGTAGGATTATATCAACTCCAAAAGGCGAAAGGCTTTTAAACAGTGCCCTATCTGCATTGGTATCCTCCATGTCTGGTAGAAATTTTAGCTAAATCAGAGCCACTACTTTGGAGATAAGCTACAGATTTTTTAAACCTGAAGCTTTTAGGCCCTTTCTGGGAAAAGCATTTTGTTGTTCCGGAAAAACTTCACATGTGTGGCTTGTTGAACTTTAGAAAAACACAAGCGGTTATGTTCTTGGAGTCAGCGACTAAAAGAGTGGCAATAGCAGCTTCCTCATATTTACCACCTTTATGTACGTCCAATGGGTAAGTGTACAAGAATAGTCAGTGACAGCCACAATCTCTACCAGTTCAAAAGCACGAACATGGCTGTTCTTTATAAGAAGGAGAGTAGATTTACCCCTCTTCTTATTTCTGTGCGTCTGAAGGATATTCAAGTTCCTAGAGCCGGTGGTGAGAGACTATGCTATGATGAGATCTAGCTTGGTCTTTTCTTCTTCTTTTTTTTGTGACTGGTGCATCTTTAGTCAATTGCAATGATCTAGTAGACCAATTTTCTAAACGTTTCGTTCTTATACCGGTAATTCGGATTTCAGGCTTAAATGCTCTGCAAAAGGTTTAGGTAACCTATTGCAAAGATTCAGAAAAGCTGAGCACCCTTCCAATAAGATGTCTACCCTGGATTAAACATCATAGTACACCTATTAAAATTTCCATTTGATTGGTCCTGGTCTCATTGTTTTATTTGAGTAAAGGAAATATCCTGTCTGTGATTCTTGAAATTTGCTTTGTAGATCTTATTTTCTTATTTGATTACATAGAAGGGACGTACAATTCTGCAGATGCTCTAGGGTCAACAAAAAGGTTGTGACATCAAGATTAAAACTATTCAATAGGTTCACATAGCCTTGGTTTTTCGTTGATCAGCTGATATGTTGGGGATTGGCTGCATTTTTTTTTCAAGATGAGTTTGCTCTTTCTGCACTTCTATCCTGCATGTCTGGAGGAAATTTCAGCCAAATCAGAGCCACCAATTTGCAGATAAACTAAAGGATTTTTCTTTCTGGGCCTTTCCTGGCTGAAATCCTGGTTAAGAATTAAGAAGTATAGAATGTTGCTATATTTCTTGTTAAATGAGGTTATGTACCAATTTCTCAAGCAATAATGATTTGGGTAATTCGACGGTTCAATATAGGCTGGGCAGAAGAATTAAAACAAACAAGAGAGGTAAACACCTCTCTAAATATTCCGTACCCTGGCTTTGTTTCTTGCTTACAGGCAGTCAAACAGAGAGGGAAAAACAAACTTGGTATCAGTGAACAGCTAACTATTTCAGCTATCTTCTGTCACAAAATGAAACTGAGAAAAGTTGTGTTACCATAAATTCTTCAAAGTTTTTTTAGATTCTCCTTCTTTAATTTCTTGTTTGAATCAAACTTCAGTGAGGCAAAGAAACCAAAATCAAAAGATTCACCTGTAGGCTTGAACAGGCAAACTGAACCCAAAAATGTTCAAACTTTTGAACCTGGGTATATTGGATATGAATTAAGCGCTTTGGCAAGTATTTTCCTGTAGAAATTGCCAGAAATGGTTGGCCTGCAGCCAAGAATGGGCTCACAAAGCCCAAAATGTTCAAACTTTTAAAATGATGCAAACTGATTGCTTTGACAAGTATTTTGCAGTAAAGTTGCCTGGGTTGGTTCCAGTGAGGGTTCGCTATTAGCAAATATTCAAATAAGCATAGCTCTAGTTCTACTCCGCAACTGTCCAAACTTCTTTTTTAGTTGAAGGCACTCAGCAGCCTGCCAGCACTTACCACAGCGTAACAGGCACTGGTTTAAAAGGCTATCCGAAACTGATAGCATACCCTATCAAAAATTGCGTTATATTGCATCTTTTCTTACTTAACTTTGCTGACCTGAATAGAAAAACTGTAGCTCAAAGTAACCAGTTTGCTGAGTGGAGATTTTTTTTTTTTTTTTTTTTGAACTAGGGTCAAACAAACACCAAAATAAACAATAAACCCTGGCATAAATATAAACTACAAATAAATAAAACAAAATTCAACACATCAACCTGGAGAGAACCCACGATAAAGTAGGATACCCCACGATAGCCAGATTGGCAAACTTAGCTGCATATAGTAACTCACCACCACAAGAAGGAGAGCATTCTCCACGTGACGAATTCATGTCTGAAGTGATAGGGCAGATGCCCACCTCACTTCACCAAAAGATGGAAGACCTTCACTGACAAACATGCCTGAAGCACTACAATTCCAAGACAACCCATGCACCACCTTAGAGAATTGTTGTACAGGACACGGAAACCACTCTTACACTTCAGGATAAGCCTGTTCACGAGGGAAACTCTATGGAGTTGTGTACAGTAAGCTCCAAAGAAAAGATCTTACAGGAGCATCACACCTACCAAGTCTACAAATTAGAACATTGGCACAGGCACACAAAGACATGGACAGGGCTGCTACGTTCATTTCATCACTTAGTTTTGGAGTAAAAGTGAATCCGAGATACAGGATCACACTCTATTTGCAAAGGTTTTAATTCTGTACATGTGCCGTGTGTAACTGGTAAGCAAATGGTGCTGATGATGATGCTCGAAATGTTGCTGTTGAGGTATAATAAAAGATGAAAACCAGCTAATCAGGTTCAAGACCTTTAAGTAGCCAATGCGATGAGAGCAGTCAACCACAAACCCCTGAATTTTGGATACCCTATGCCCAACACTGGATACACTATGCCAGGTGCTGGATACTGTAACCCGATAAAATATTGATGATTTGAGTGAACCTAAAAAATTAACCAATCAAAACTACTTTATATTGAGGTAGGTCAAGGTTAGGTTGCCAACACATATCCGACATTTGGCATAGGCTGTGCCAATTGCTATATTATTATATACCCAGCATCTGGCATAGGGTCCAAAAATCAGGGATTTGTGGTAGACTGGATAATAGTATTCTAACAAGAAATCAAAATTCTCAGTAAGAAGATCTGCGATGATGGAAATATGTGTCAGCTCAAGTACTGGAGTTGTTATTGTATTTTTACTAATCTGGGAATACCCTCAAGATAGGTCAGAAGGAAAAATATTGGGAAAAAAAGAAGAAACAATCTTTCTTTCAAGGTATTCCTATCATTTTTGTACAACTGCGAAGTCTCACAGGGACATTGAAAGTTTGAGATTGTTATTACTAGATTGAAAGCATGACGGAAATACCAAGTGATCCTGTACTTGAACGAATCAATAAACATCAGCAACTGTCCCGTCTGCAACACCCCATAGGGAAAGCGATCCCTTACCTACTGAAAGTTGCTTCCTCAAATCTTAGAGACATTTCGTAGATCAGCATTCTCTTTGAGATGAAATTTAACCCATCACAACGCAGTTGAAAAATACCAGAGGAACATAAAACTCTCTGACATCATGCAGCCACGTAATAAAGGGTGTAAAGTTGAAGAGAACAATCTGCATACTGCAATAACTGCCAAAAATGCACTTTCTTGAAAACTTGGAACTCTAGCCTGAAAACACATGCGCAGAACGAAGTTTGAATTCTTCTGCGCTGGGAAATCTACGATTTTCCGTCTAAGGTTGAGATACTTCGGGATTGCAAGAGTTAGAAAACGAGACCTTATGAAACGATAACGCGTACCATTCTAAATATCTTTATTCTTCGCCTATTTTATAAAAATTTATCGTATATACTGTCCTTGCTGCTTTAAGCAATATATTCATTTTCATGATGCCCATCAGCCCATTAGCATTTTTGCTTCAAGGGTATTGCTTACAAATAAAGAGAGTGCGCATCTCAACCGCAAACTCGAAACTTACTTTTCATCAATCAAAACATCTTAACCCATGCAAGTGCCATATGAGTGTACAGCTCTTGTTCTATTTTCCAGCAGAATATCATACCATATGGAGAGATAAACAGGGCCAGCCCAGGCGAAAGTTAAGGAAAATCGACAATTGGTTTGTTTCTAAGTTTCTGGACGGTCATTTGGCTAATGGAATAGTTCCATCTTTGCCCCCAACCCCCTCCTCGAGCAAGTATGGCATCACTAAGAGTTACAAAGTCGCCATCGACGTCGCCATATTAGCCTACTACCTAAACATACAGACGGGCTCGCTTCGCCTCAACGGAACATTCGGCCTACGGTCCAGCTACGCATATAACAGAAGTCTAAAACACCTAAATGGAAAGTCAACTTTCGGACGAAAGTGCAAATGAAAACATTCCACTGTTAAGTTGTGTGAACTCACCTTGCAAATATGCAGTGAACTTGCACATGAAACTTCCGTATATCCAGGGGCGTATTATCGATGTTCCTATCGCCATCGGCATACAGATCAACGTCACAAAAAGGTCGGCGAACGACAAGTTGACGAGAAAGTAATTGGTGACGCTGTAACAGATTAAGTGTGAACGCAAGTATTTCCTGTCCAATATTGCCAAGAATAAACGGCGAAACCGAAGGAATTCCCTGGGGGAAAAGTTGTAATTGTGAAGAGACTGTAACTAATTAGGCCACATCTGTGTGGCATGAATCATTTAACTAGTATAAAATCTTCCAGGAGAACAGATCTCAGAGTATTCATCCGACTTGCTGCAAATGCGGGTATTAAGAGAAACCCAAAGACCCGCCGAAAGATTAATTTGTGTGAGCAAGCAAGTGAGACCTATGCTATGGCCTACAGTAGAATTGTCCTTTCATTAGTCCTTTCTAAATCCCGACTTCCTAAGATCAGAGATAAGCACCCAGTATATAGTTTCTGCCAATTTATTAAACAAGCGTTGGAAACGATATAAACTTGATTGAAACATCTTGACTGTTCTGCTGAAAAGCGTTACTGTAGGCGTCTTCCCGTGATTCCACAAAGAAAACTGTGGCTCGTTTATGTAGCCCACAAGTATGTTTCGGCGACCAAGACGATTTTTGTGGCTCGCACTGTGGCTCAAGTTTGACAGACAATTGTGAGACAATTTCTGGTTCGAAGTCTAAATAACAAAACTAAATACTCGGTCAAATAGATAAACAAAAAACTGAGGACATCTCTAGTACAGAATGGTAATGGCACAAGTCCTGATTTTTTTTTATTTAATTTCAGGCATTTGGCGATCTGCGAGTTTCAACCTCAGTTCCAACTTGTTGGTCCAGTCCGTTGCAAATGCTTCTTTTTCTGTGACCAAAACCAGGAAATGCTGTGAGACAGATAGCGCCGCGGAAAAACGCCTTAAGTGTTACTAGGTATATTACTGTGTTGCGTACGGCATTTTAGGCTTATGATTCCATCGCAACTCGAATATTCCCGCTTGGTGTTCACTAGAATCCGAGATCTCTCTAATCCGGCACTATTTATGCAGAAGAGGGAAAACTTTGTTCTCGTAAATGCTTATATACTGGACGTTATTTACAATCGCACTCGTAATTACATCCAAGCCTCTACCAGCCTCTACGGATCCCAAGACGAGTTTCTCATTTTCAGTAATTTAGGGGTAACTTCTGAAGTTCCTAGAGCCCTGATGTCAGACAGAGTGGAAGAAAAGCCAAGGAGGAAAATAAACATCATGACCTTAGTTTTCTCAACTTCTCATCCGAGCAAAATAACAATAAAGAATAGTGCCAATACCTATGCTTTCCATGCTTTGCAAACGGGCCATATTCAATGCACCGTCCACTACACTTGCGGCATTTAAAGCGAGAAAAACTTGCGGGTTTAGAAATTTCTAATAAAGCCAAGGTTCGGTTTGCGTATACCAAGGAAACAATGGAGGCTGTATACTTTTCTTGCCTATAGGAGCCAGCGCTGGTGAACGGCTAAATGAGTTTAAGTAAGGAAGTTCTCTATCGCTAGTTCTGCTAGTGTCGATGCTATTCGACTGTGTGTCACTTTTTTAAAGTCTTGGCGCTACTCTCTAGTGTTATTTTGCTCTGCTTCTCATGCGTCATTCTGAATTTTTGTCGGCTAAAGCATAAACTCGCTCTATGAACACTCTCCCTAATTTGGTATCTTAATTCAACTGCATCACTTTTTGGGATCCCAAAACGTAAGTGGAGGGATACCTATGACATCGCAAAAGTTGTCCGTCTGTCCGTCTGTCCGTCCGTCCGTCCGTCTGTAAGCACGATAACTCTCGAAGGGAATGAGATATTTTGATGAAACTTGGTGAGAAGGTTCGTTGGGTCGTCGGACCAGTCAAGTTCGTAGATGGGCTTTGTAGCTCTACATTTAGGGGTGGGGGAGGGGATTGAAATTAAGGGACAAACAAAATATTTTGAAACAGCTAATGTGATAGTTGATTATGGGGTAAGAAGACATGCTGAACACGATGGTGAAAATCATTTTGTCATCGGACAAGTAGTTCGCCCGGAATCCGGCCAAAACCGGAAAGTTTGCTGAAAGTAAAAGTTTTATTTGAAGTTGATTAGATGTTCGATTTAGGGGTAGGAAGACATGCTGAAGACGATGGTGAAAATTATTTTCTCGACGGACAAGTATTTCGCCCGGAATCCGGCCCAAACCGGAAAGTT
Organism: Branchinecta lynchi; assembly: GCA_023053575.1. NCBI lineage: Eukaryota > Metazoa > Arthropoda > Branchiopoda > Anostraca > Branchinectidae > Branchinecta > Branchinecta lynchi. The sequence continues at coordinate 669,331 of JAKZAP010000014.1, forward strand.
TGTTGAAAGTAAAAGTTTTATTTGAAATTGATTAGATGTTCGATTTAGGGGTAGGAAGACATGCTGAAGACGATGGTGAAAACTATTTTCTCGATGGACAAGTATTTCGCCCGGAATCCGGCCCAAACCGGAAAGTTTGTTGAAAGTAAAAGTTTTATTTGAAGTTGATTAAATGTTCGATTTAGAGGTAGGGAGACATGCTGAAGACGATGGTGAAAACTATTTTCTCGACGGACAAGTATTTCGACCGGAATCCGGCCCAAACCGGAAAGTTTGTCAAAATTAAAAGTTTAATTTGGAGTTGATTGGATGTTCGATTTAGGGCAAGAAGACATGCTGAACACTTATGTGAAAACAAGTTTCTACCCGGACATGTAGTTCGTCCGGAATCCGGCCAAAACCGGAAAACTCTTGGAAGTCAAAGTTTTATTTCTAGTTGATTAGATAAGCGATTTAGGGGTAAGAAGAGATGCTGAGTCCCTGTGTGACAATCGTATTTTACCCGGACATATAGTTCGACCGGAATCCGGCTGGAATCGGAAAATTTGTTATAAGCTAAATTTCTATTTGAAGTTGATTAGATGTTCATTACTGGGGAAAGAAGATACCCTGATTTCGTCTTTGAGCTTTCTTTTTTCGCCGGATAAGTAGTTCTGGAGTTCGGCCGGAACCGGGAAATTGGCAGAAGTGGCAGGAAGTTTTCGTCAAGACAGATATGACTTATAGGGGTAAACACACATGCTGAATCCAAATCTGAACTTGGTTTTCTCAGGTGATTAGCTATTTGGCCTTAATCTGTTTCTGAATTTTAATTGTAAAAATGTTCAAGGAGTCTGGCGAAGACTGGATCTGGCTAAGACAAGAGATATTGAATTTTTGGGATCCCATCGAAACCTTTGGTCTTGTTGTGCCTGATGTGCACTGGGGGTACTAACAGAAATGTCAAAAAAACTGTATAATTATTTACAATAACGTTTGTTTATATAACCTGGCGAGGAGGAAGAGGTAGCTGGCGTCTTACCCTAGGTTCACACGGACGGTCACACTGAGACGATATCGGCCATCGCCGAGATTTTCGTCGCCAAAATCGGCGATTTCTGTTGCTTCGTCAGACGAGTTTCAGTGTTGGGAAAACTCAACTTTAATCGGGCGACAGTACGATCTTATGCAAGCAACAGCAACATGGACGACCTTTTGATGATTCACTTTTTGAAAAATTAATTATTTTTGGCGTTAAATTCTGTTGCCGACAAAAGTTCAGTGTGAGCATCCAGGCGATAAAAATCTTCCGTCCCTGCGACTGAAAATCTCGATCATCGACGCGATTTGCTCTGTGTGAACCTAGGGTTACGTTCCTAAATTAACAGCGAAAATCCGTCTAGATAGGGCGCACGATTTGAATTTAAATTAAGATAATAATATCAAACAAGCGGTCTGTTTACCAAGTGCATTTCCCTGTTCATTATGGGCGTGTTCCACCCTTCTTACAATAGTAACTATTAATTACAATTTCCGTTCCATCCTCATGAAAAGTTACTACGCTGACCGTTCCAACTTTCTCGAAATAAGCCCCTCATAAAATTCCTCTCAGATTGGTTCTTTTTTGGACGCTAGGTGCGCTATCGTAAAGAAAACAATGACACGTTACTTCTTGGTGTACGTTTATCTAGGTTTGTTTTGCTATTTTCAATTCGTTTTAGGCCCAACCGTGTTTAAAACTGTTTAAAATGCCTCTTCCCCACCTTTTTGCTTTACCGAACTCTGTTCTGTCAAGTGTCATCAAGTTTGTCGTGTCTGGCTTCCGACTTCAGTGCTAAGTGCCTGCTGACTTTTCCACGGGGCTAATGCGCAACTCGATATGAAGCGAAACCCTAATCACTTATTCACCCGTCAGATAACTTATCCCCAGATCTCACGTGTGATTGTTAGCCAAAGTAAAATACCAACAATTAGCCAAAGTAAAATAACAACAATATTAAATCAATTAATCAATCAATAAATCTATTTAATTCGTTATATTACACATCACATATTAAAATTAGACTAAAACAGGACTATTCTTCACTAAATATATACAATCATTTCATCCATTCGGTGGCTCAGGGCAATGGCACAGTCGACAGATAAGTCGGTAGAAATGGCCGGAACGGCATTCTGCATTCTCGCGAATTGCCTTAACAAGTGTACTGTCGGAGACTTCAAACCTTGCAACAAAACTAACTGTCGCTTTTCGTTTCATAATGTAACACAAAAATTATAAGAACATTTGACTAGCAGAGCAACGTCGATTAAAATGAAAGGGGAAGACGGATTGTTTTGTTAAACATACCTTCTGAGATGTTTATATCTTAGTACAGTGATTATCACCAAGGAATTCATCACGACGGCTGCAATGAATGTAGGAATGTACAACACCAGCAACACAATGTTATCCCAGTGGTTGTGGACATACTTGAAGTCACTGTAGTTGGGAACATAGTCTTCAATGCCCCCCGAGCTGTTTCCAAAATCTAATCGAATGTTGACGATTCCACTTTCATCGTTCGACATCAAATCTCGAATTGAACTGACATTCATTACGCGAGTTGGATGTTCAAAAATAAACTGTCAACAAAGCTGCAAAACGAATCGTAGTTTCTCCTTTCGCCCGTGCCAAAGGAAATCAGCGCGAGTTTATTCGATGGTAATATGCGGAATCACGGGGAAAAACTGAAACTGCCAAACAGGCTAGTGTTCAAAGATTTTAGTATTTCGCAACACTTTTCAAACCCTCTTCACTGGTTGCATGTTCCTCCTTTTTCCTAAGATCCAGAGCAAAAAGCTCAATTCAAATTCGAACCGTTGTCTTTCGAAATAACAAAGGGCAAGTGTGCACGTCCAGTGCACTTATACGCTGATATAAGACTGATATTTGATCTTGAGGTCTCAAGTCCCCTGGATCACCTGAAAGTCGACACTTTTCTTGAGTGACTTATAGTGGGATTAGTGCTCAATCAGACTTTTCCAACAGGTTCAATTCATTTAACAGCATCAACAATTCATCCCGCAAGCTATCCACCTCCACAAATTTTAGACACTCGGATATCCGGACCGTTTCTGAGGTCCCTGTGAAGGAAATAATATCACCGATTCTGGGAGACCTAGAATGTCTCTCGAGGAACTAAAGTAGAGAGCAAATACTTTCCGGTTTTGATGATTGAGAGAGCGAGATTCGGTTCGCGATTAGGCCAGCGCAAGGCGAATAGAATACTAAATCAACCGCACAGGTACGCCGTGCAAATAACCACGCACAGGTACAAAACACACAAAAACACGAAATGTGAGCATGGACCGGTGCAAAAAAAATAAAATTTTTTAGAAGCGACAGTTTATTTGCTTGGAAGGCGAAGACTGCGAGACTAGAAACATTACGAATTGATAGAAACTAATTGCTCTTTCAAACAAAAATACTCTTTCAAACAAATTTGGAGCTAAGATAACATGTTGTCCCCAGATGGCCCATCTATTCCCCCTTCCCCTCCCGTCTTCCGTGCGCTGGTCCGAGAGGAATACTGGCAATCAGTTTTCCCCATATCCCGCTAATTCTTCTACCCAATTTTTACGTAGTTTCATCCCATCATGTATTTCTGGTAATTTCTTGTTAGTGTATTATTTAATTTGTTTCTTGTGTGTCTGTGTATTTTGTAAATTTGTATTCCTCTTTTAGCTTTTAGCTATTCGGATTAAACTTGTTTGATTGATTGATTGAAATTGTTAAACGATTTTGTTGAACACTGCTGGGTTCCCAGGACAGCAAAGATCTCAACCCCGCTTCATCCTGTTGATGTACCAGTCAAATTAGTTACTCGCGCTGCCTCCGATTAGCCAAATTGCACAGCGATCAGATTGATGATGAGGAAGAAATTTTATTTACACACTTATGGTGCGGACACACGATCAGGGTCGGGTGCTCCCGGTCTCGAATTCCTGCCCGGATTTTCGGCACCATCATCACTTCCATATGGAAAAGTTGAAATTTTTTCAACTTTTCCATATGGAAGTGATGATGGTGCGGAAAATCCGCTCTGGAATTCCTGCCCGGATTTGCTGCACCATCATCACGTCCATATGGAAAAGTTGAAATTTGTTCAACTTGATGATGAAAGTGCAGGAAATCCGGCCGGAAATCCTCGTCGTGTGTTCGCACTTTTAAGAAAAGGGAAATTGCGCAGTATAAGACAAAGAAAAGGAAAAAATGCACTGAGCTTCCAATGATGTAGTAAATGCACAAGACAAGAAAATAAACATTAAAAAAGGAAAAGGGACTAATCGGGTCTAAAAAATCTTCTTCCTAGATGGAATGGGGAGAAAAGGCCAAGGACAGAAACGTGAAGGTCCTGGGCAATTGAAGGTAGCTTTGCACAAGGGACAGAGGGTAAAATAGTTGCATTTGTACTTGAATTCCTATAACGTCGAGGAAGGTACAAGAGAAATTTAAAATATTTGAAATGATACATTTAAATTTGTCTCAGAATACCAAAAATTGAGTTATGTTACCACGCAGAACGCTCTATTCCACTATCTCCAGGTATTTTCAAAGAAACAAACCCACAAAACCCGTATCCAGTTTGACTCTGAACTAGACGTAGGCCTACTGGAAAATAAATTTTTGTCCACAGGATCGTGGAAAGGCTAGAAACACAAACGGGAAACGAACTCTTCTGCACAAAATGAAATGATAGCCCAATTATTAATCAATAATTTTTTCTAAAACCAAGGCAGGACACAGTCGATTACTATTTTTTGTTCATTAAAAAAATGAAGAAATTAAATTATTATTTAAGTTAATCCCAACAAACATACAGGACTTTCGTCAGATAATTATTAACTGACAAAATAATAATTAATAATATCATTTAAGAAAAGTTATTAGTAGTAAAAAATTAATGACGTCATTGATAAATTGGGAAAATCTTCTATATTATGCCATTACCAAAATCAGATTAATAGAAACAGTCGTATGCATACAGAACCTTCCTCGAACAACCTATGATTGGAAGGCAGACGGGGGAAGAGCGCGTGGCCGCCCCCAAAACGCACTGAGGCGAACATGACGGGATCTGAGGACGACTGGTACCTGGCTAGTACCTGAACGGGAAGACCTCACCGCCGCGGCATCAATGTGGGACGAATCGACGCCCTATGCGCCACCGATGGCTCTGAGGAACTAAGGTCTAAGGGGATGGCTCGCACAGGTATTAAAGTCTCTCGGTGGTGGTAGTGGGGGGGGGGGGGCACCATCCTAACCCAAAAAAATGAACGAAACTAACGCTAGCGTTTTGACTACTCATTAATTTTCTACTATCAGAAAGAACTAGAACCAGTGGTTCTTGGTACGACTAAATTGAAACCGCAAAGACATCAAGTATTTAAAGCAGACGTAAATTACTTTAGTTGCGTTTTTGCAGATACCATGGTATCTGATACCACGGCCTAAAGTCGTTTTTCCAGTTATCGTGGTATCAGATATTCAGATACTACGGTCCGACCGTGGTAAATGGTCGTGGGGTCTGAAAAGTCATCTCACTTTCATCAAATTTTGTCAGACTGTTTCGACAAAACGTTTAGCACTTAGAAGTTTAGCACTTAGTGACGTAACTGGATATCTGTTTTTCTTTTGGAACGACTTCGAAAAGTGCAATTTCGGCAATAGTCGTTTTTGCAGAGCACTGTGTATCAGACACCACGATACCTGCAAAAACGACTAACTGAAGATCCAGTTACCGTGGTAACAGATACCATGGTATCAGCAAAACGCAACTATTGTCTCTTGAGTTTCAAACTATTTAGAGATGCCAAAAAGGTAAAAAACAAGCCGGAAAAGTTGTCAAGGCAGGACATCAGGAAACAATCGTAGGGCTTTTTGGGATCCCAAAACGTAAGTGGAGGGATACCTATGCCTTCGTAAAGTTGTCTGTTCGTCCGACCGTCTGTTAGCACGATAACTCTCTAAGGAGTTGAGATATTTTGTTCAAACTTGGTATAGGAATACTTTGGACCAAAGTACAGATCAGGTTCGTAGATTGGCTTTGTAGCCGTATATCTAGAGGTGGGGGTTCAGATTAAGGGGCGACAATTTTTTTTTTTAAGCAAATGAAATGGTCAAATTAAGGGTAAGCAGATACGCTGAGTCTATATCTGAAATTTATTTTCTCGCCCGACAAACAGTTCGCCCAGATTCCCAAAACCAGAAAATTATTGAAAGTCAAAGTTTCACCTGAAGTTTATTAGGGGTTCGATAATCAAATTCAGATGAAACTTTAACTTTTACTACTTTTCCGGTTTCGACCGGATTCCCGGCGAAATGTTTGTCGGACGAGAAAAGAAAACACTAATCAAACAACAGCTTTCATTGAAAACGCGGACATATTTCGTTTGGGACGAAGCTTAATTTTCGGACATCGTCACATTTTTTCGAACAACCAGAACAACAAAATAGCAGGTCGCAAATCCTTCTAATAGGCAAAATCTTATAAATTTTGTGAAAACAAGTGTTAATCCTCTGGCTTTTCGGGAGGAGGACCACACGGCTGGAACATTTTCTCCATAAGATTGAACTTGATTCGAGCTTTAGCCTCGTTCTCAGAGATGGCGAAGAAGTTCAATAGGTCATGGTGCCCAACATAGGAAGCAAAGGAGTCTCTGTGCTGGTTAGTCAACCATTCGTACCTGAAAGAAAGAGCTATCAAAGAAAATGAACAGGCTGGATTTTAAAATTATAGGATCTAGGTGAGATGTACAAAACACATCTAAAATCCGACAAATGGTAGCTTCGTCAAGTACCTTGACGATTAAGGAGGCAGTACTGCATACTATATTTATATGGTTACAAGACAAGCAATTTTGGCCGATTTTTGTATTGAGTGTATTCAAACCAACGTATTCTTCAACTATTGCCCACTTCTAAAGCAAATAAACTTGATTCTTTATCCACTGTCCACCACTGTTTCAACCACAATTATTCCAAGTTATTGAAAATTTGGATCCCTTCACTATCTACTATCTTACCTTCTCATCTTCTTATCTCGTAGGGAGCCCCCCCCCCCCCCTCACCAATAATACACGCTACTGAAGGGAGGTAAAAGCTATTGCACTGGGATCACGCTATCCAGTCTAATGCACTACAATCATGCCTCAGCTTATCTCTTCCTGAAGCAGGAAAGTTCCCTTGTGGGAGGGAAAAATTATACATAGATGTTAAAGTAGCAGAGACACCAATTTTCAAAGCCCGCAGTCGACTATACACGCAGACTGCATGTCCACAGTAAATGCATATGTTTAACAACCGAATAATTTCCCTATTAGAATAATGCAGTTTATCTGGTTGCTACATCAACAGATACACCTGTAATCCCTACAAAAATTTGCACATTTCCAGTAATAGGCTATTTCATTCTATCAGTTCTTTTTATTTGCCTAAAACCAATTTGTGTGTACCCACTTTTTGTTCCTGTACAGTCAGATACTGTGGATGACACATATACAGAAAAACAGCCGGCATCAGGGGCGTCGCTATGGGGGGGGAGTGACCCCCCCCCCCCTTGAAGAAAGAAAAAAGCTAAAAGCGCCCGACCACAAATTTAGCTAAAACGGGCGCTCGAGCGCCCGACTAAGAATATTCAGAAACAACTGGTCGCTCACCCAGAAAAGTTAAATGGGGGGCTGGCAGTGCGCCCCGAAAAGTCAGTAAGGCTAGTTACTAAGGCGTCGGCTGTTCTGGGTTCTCGAGCGTTTGAAACTTAAGGAATTGCATTCTCAGTCGCATGTTTGGAGAGGCAGGCTATTTCTAGTCGTTCAGAGGTCTTTAATCATATCTTGTCAGAACAAGAAGTATGATTGTCAGATGTAAGCTTCCATGACCGACAAAATAATGAATTAACCCAAATTTTAACACGATCTGTTGTGTACTAACATCTCTCGATTCAAGTAAATATCAGGTTGATTTTGCTTGTGGCGTACATTTCCAATAATTTGTTAGTTTCATGCAAAGATCCTTTTGTATTTTAGTAGAAAACCATTTAATGATAATAATTTTTCTCAAGTCCGACGTTTAAAATTAAATCAGTTTTGTGATCAATGAGAGAAGATTTAATGACTGGTCTGATTGTTGTAACACGGCAATTGATTTTTATTTTGTGTTTTAACAAGTCAGCTCCATTTCAATTTTTTTTTCAGATGATCAATCCTTTTTTTTCTAGAAAAGCTCGAACTGAAGCACATTATCCAACTTCCAAGTAAATGTCTCACATTTTTCTTGGTTCGTCGTGAACAAAGAAAGACTCAGATCCTGCTATTTGGGATCTACTGATCATACGGGATTCCACAGAATTTGCCTGCGGCGCCTTTCGTGGTACGCTTTATTTACTGGAAAGTTGCGTCATTTCATTCGGATTTTAGGGCTTGGAATTTCGAGGCTTGGGCCGCTTTAAACGCTAAATAGATTTTGTTGCAGGCAATTATCGTTTTGCCCGAAAAAAGTCATCGCCTACTTACAAAATTTCGCCGACGGCGCTCATTTTCATTCTGTCTGATATACAATTTTGCGGATACAGTACTATGTTTCTTGGTTATTGTGCTCAGAGTTACAACTAGGCTTCTAATCTTCAGTCTTCAACGCATGCAGTTATCACGAGTTTTATTATCACATACGAGACGAAAAGCTGAAACGGGCGGCAGGGGGCCGTCGGCGTCGGCGACCTGCCCCCAACCCCCTCGAGTTTTGGCTAGCGACGCCCCTGGCCGGTATACAACTGAAAGTTTTGCCGATGAGAAGGTTAACTGTATGGTAAGACTCAGCTTGGTTATTTCCATTTTCTTTTTTACAGCAACACCATAACAGCCTAGAACAAGACCAAAAGTTTCTATGGGATCTCAAAAATCTAACATTTGATCCAGAGAATTGCGAAAGAACTACCATAGGCTACTTGTCCAGAAAAAAAAAGTTAGTTCAGAAGCGAATTCAGCGTATCTCCTTATCCGTATGCAGAAGATCTAATCAACTTCAAGTAAAAACTTCTTATAAAAAAAAAATCCGGTTTCAACCAGATTCCGAACGAACTATATGTCCCGGTAAAAAAAAAAATTGTCATATACAGATTCAACGAGTCTTCTAACCCCTAAATCTGTCATCTAATCAACTTCAAATAAAACTTTTGATTCTGGGCGAACAAGTTGTTTGGGTAGAAAATACTTTTCAATTAAGTGTTCAACGTGTCTTCTTACCCCTAAATCGAACATCTAATCAACTTCAGATAAAACTTTTACTTTTAATAAACTTTCCGGTTTTGGCCGGATTCCGGGGGAACTTCTTGCCGTGCGAGAAAATGGTTTTCACGGTCGTGTTCAGCATCTCTTTCTACCCCTAAATCGAACATCTAATCAACTTCAAATAAAACTTTTACTTTTAAAAGACTTTCCGGTTTTGGCCGGATTCCTGGCTAACTACTTGTCAGGCGAAAAATTTTGTTTTCATCATCTTGTTCAGCATGTCTTCTTACCCGAACATCTTACATCGAACATCTAATCAGATTCAAATAAAACTTTTACTTTTAACAAACTTTTCGGTTTTGGCCGAATTCCGAGCGAACTACTTGTCCGATTACAAAATGATTTTCACCATCGTATTCATCATGTCTTCTTACCTCATAATCGACTATCACATCATCTGTTTAAAAATATTTTATTTGCCTCTTAATTTAAACCCCCTCCCCCACCCCTAAATGTAGGGCTACAGAGCCCTTCTACAAACTAGACCTTACTCTTGGCCCAAGAGTCCTCACACCAAGTTTCATCAAAATACGTCATTCCGTTCGAGGGTTATAGGGCGCACAGACGGACAGACGGACGGACAGACGGAGAACTTTTGCGATGTCATAGGTATCCCTCTACTTACGTTTTGGGATCCCAAAAGCAACTACAGGAAACAAACAAAACCCAAGCTTAGCAGAGGCACACAAGTCTTTAACTTGAGCTAATGAAAGATGGTAAAGTGGTAAACTCACCTGCACTTAATTTTCTTCTATACCTTAGACGCCACCACCTTTCCTATCGTGTTAGGATACCCAACCTCGTAACTCAATAGGGCATACAAGAAAAACTAACCAAACTAAAGCACGTATAGGCTAGTGCAAGCCGCTATTGCTTTTTAATTAGATTCAATGATTTGTAAAGGATAAAACAACATTAACGATTCGAAGGGTTTGCTTCTTCTTTAGCATACTAGATTAGCCTATAAAAGACCATATAACTCCACAGAACAAATGGCAAAGCAACGAAAACATGTCAATAAACTTGTTAGGTAAAGATAGGCTGAAATAGAGCCAGTCAGGAAGACAACTTTTCTTTGACTTCTTTGTAAAGGTAGGGTGCCTTCAAAAAGTGAACTTACCTAGCTTGTTGAAAATTAATATCTCAGGAAAATCATCACAACTAGACTTTAGGACAATGTGCGGTAAGCTGTCAGCTTTATGACACAAAGTTAATACATGATCAGATGAATTCTACACAGCGGGCAGTATGAGACAGTCTTGGAACTACTAGTTGTATTCATCTCTGCTTGCAATAGCTAAGAGACATCTACTATACAACGGAGAAAATGAGTTTTCAAAAAGAATAAATTCCTCAATCAGAACTTATACTAGAATACATACTTTTTACCCTGAAAGTAAGCTTTAGGGTCTAGCTACATACTCCCATTTGAACAAGGTGGTATGACACAGAATAAACATTTACTGCAGGGACCTAGGTAAGGTATTTAATTATCACAAGCAGGCGAGAAACTGCTGGATTGGCACACCATCTGGGAGGAATAAAAAATGGGGGTGTCGGGTTGTATGACACACTTTCTGTCGGCTTCTATGACACATGGCATAGTACCCGACTGATCTTATAACATGCAGGATTTCTTCTGTACCTGAATGGTTTTGTTATTTACACAGTAAAATAAGTACTGAGCTGAGAGTAATAATATGCAATAAGCCATACAAAAATATGTAAGAAACCTTCAGTTTTCGGATTCCATCACCCATGGGTTGGTGGAGCGAGGTGGAATCTAGAACCCTGAGGAAAGCACAGGCTGAGAACAGGCGAACCGATTATAGTAAAACTTAACGGATGGTGAGAAAATCTATGTGTAAAAAACGGATTCGACTACTGTGAGGGTTGGAGGGGGCACCAGAAATCTCGTGGCAGCCCTAAGGACGAAACGAGTAGAACAATTGGGATGAAACTTGAATATTACAAAGGACATATGCTCTAGATGATCCAGCTGGATGTTGCATTGATTGAAGGAGTTAGAGGGGGTGCCATAAACTTCCCTAAAATGCTCAGATACAAGCGAAGCTTCACAGGTGGTAAAAGGAAAAGCCCTATAGAGGATGCATTTATGTGTCTGAACCTGGTTTCGCCACGGTGGGAAAGTTAGAGGGCGCACTAGAAATCTTGTCTCCCCTAGCCTAGAGATGGAGCAAGTGGAGCAACTGGGATGAAACTTGGAAGGTGCAAAGTTCATGTGCCCTAGATTATGATCCTGGCTAGATTCGAGCGGTAGGAGCTGGGGGTTTGGAAGTTTCCTTTACAGTCTCAGAATTAAGTAAAAGGTGATGCGTGGTAGGCTATAGAAAGATGCCCTAGATAATCTGCCCCACCGGATTTGGCCAATGTGGGGGGAGTCAGGAGTGACAGCCACAAAACATTTTGGGCATGCCTAGATAAGGATCAAACGATCGGATTAACTGGGATGAAATTTATAATGTTCTTTTAGTAGTTAATTTATTTATTTTTTTGCTGAAAACACCATATTCTTGATTACTGATGTATCTGAATGGTTTCTGTTTTTTTTTTATAAAATTTATTGAGTGATAAATAATAGAAAACAAAAATAATGATATGTCATACTGAACTCAGCATGTGTCATACCATACTAACCTCCACTGGCGGGTAGTAGCCTATGACATACTGACAATGTCTAAAATTAAGCATACTATTGAAAACTGTTAGAGAATGATATTTGAAAGATCCCACAGGGAACCCAGTACATGCTGCCAAAAAATTTGTGACATATCCACGATGATTGTGACCAGATTCACGGAAATAAAAAGAAAGAAAAAAAACGTGTCATACTACCCGACTCTTCCATTATCATCTTGTTTACTATCACACAACTCTTATCATATGCTATTGTTTACATGTCAAACAGTGAAACTATAAACCCCGATCTAAAAACAGTGCAAAGGAATAAGTGTGATGATAAAAAAAAATCCAACGAATTGCCACAGTTTTGCATAACTCTCTGTCCAAGTTATCCTAAAGTAGGAGAAAGGAGATCCAAAAAGAAAAAAAAAACAAAAAAGAAAGCAGGAACACTTGGCTCTTAGCTGCTGGCACATTTCTTAATTTATCATTCTCCTTTGACTGTTTAGGGGCAAAAACAAAACCAAGATGGCCAAAAATATTGAGATCTGATCATCTACGGAGGTTCCCACTGCCTTACTCTTTTTATCTAAAAGAATACAAACTTGACCCCCTTTTTGTCCATCGAGAGAAACTGTGCCTAAAATTTGGCTCAACCCTCCTCCTCCACCCCATCTACAAGAACTTCCTCCCGCCTCCCTTTGTCCCCCTCAGATCCCGACTCCCCAGAGAGGCGGCTGCGAAAGTTCCAAAACTGACACCAGTTTATTCCAGGTCACAGCGTTATTCTCGAAGCTTTGTGCCGAGTTTTGTTCGTACTTTTAACAATTCGTAACTTGTGCGTTTTATCCTATTCTTTTTGTTTTTCTCGTTGACAAATCTTTCTTGTATTAACTGTTTGACTAAAAGATACCATATTTGGGCTATGCCTATGAGAGACTGTATCTTGTTTACATTAAATGATTTGATTTTTGATTTGATTTGAAACAAGCATAGCTCTACTGAACTGTACACTGTAAAAAGTTTCTCCGAATAAGGATGCAGTATTTACTACTGGGATTAATCTTATCTTTATTCAGATAAGATTTATCCGAGTTAGGGGTAATCTTATCTCAATAAAGATAAGATTAATCCCAGTAGCAAATACTGCAAGATTTTTTTTTACAGTGCTCATTCGCTAACTTAAATGTGATATAGCAGAGGCATGCTTCTTTGAACATTACAAACAGTGCTATTTTCATGCACTTGCTATCTGCTTATTATGACAAAGTTCAACTACCAGTCAGCCAAAGTAGCTGATTAAAAGCTGCTAAAAACACATATCGCATATCTATATCTGATTATTTTAGGTCTTCATTTTACCATTTAGCCAAAACTGCACTGTCAGTTCTTCTAAAACTGCAAGGTTCAACAGAGAAAGAAGCATATTTCTACAGGAGGGATATCCAACCTCTAGCTTGTAGCCTACAACCTTGGACCTGACATAAAATGGTTTAAAGGGAAAATTTCAGTGCAGTCCTATCAAGGTCCTAACTGTGTGTGAAGAAGGATGACCTGACTGACCTAGGACCTGTTTTGGTCCTAAAAATCACAAACTTGATAAAAGCTAACAGCCAACTATTTCAGGGTTATCCTGGCATAAGCTTTAAGTAGAAATTCAATTTAACTTTCTTTGATTTTGATTTTACAAAAAAGCTTTTACAAAAAAGGTGTCTGCAGGTTTGGATGGCCATCTTCTCCACTGAATGGGTATTCCTCGCGGCAAACTTTTCAGATTATGAAAAGAAAACCAGATGTCAATAGAATCACTATCAGACATGAATCAGCAAAATATTTAAAAAGTGGTAAAAGCCATGAATTGTTATGACAAGTATTTATAGTAAAAAATGCCTGGCTAGGGTATTAGTTTTTTCTTTGGTGATCATTCACTGTTGGCAGACGTTCACATAAGCATATTTCTACTGTAATATTAGATTACCAATTAAGTTTTAACAGTAGAAGTATGCTTATATTAACGTTTGCTGATATTGCCATTTTCACGCACTTGCTGTGTCTAAAGCTAACTACCAGTTAGCCAAAATAGGTAATTATTTAGGTAATTTAGGTATAAAATAAAATAGGTAATTTAGAAAGGGCATTTGAAAACACCTTAATAGGTATTTTAGATCTTTATTCTACCATTTAGCCCAGAACCGCACTATTCACATTAAAGCAGCATTGAAGTAACTGTTCACATAAACATACAGGAGGGGTATCCAACCTCAGACAAGATTCAAAACTCCAGAGAAGTCTTTCCTTCAGAATAATCTATCTTGCTTAAAAACGAACCAACAAATATGACAGACATGCTAGATTATATCTAACTGAATGATTTACATACTGATAAATAAATATTACTATTTCTGGTTCAACATATCTTTCTTATCAAATAACATCATCTCATTCTAACGTCATGAAAAAGGAAGAGTTAGCAAAGTCTATAGCAGGTCTATAGCCAGAAAATCTCTTTTCAAAGTAGCTTCAAAACAAAGTACCTCTACTGTAATAGGCTTTGCATAAGGAGCATACACTTACTTGGTAGTATCGGCATGTCCTGTGCCAATATATTTTGACTGCAAGTGTTCTAGCTGACTGTGAATATTGTATCTTTCACCCATGTTCCAGAACAAATTTAAATATCCCCGCAACGCAACAAGCTACTAAAAGTCAACCAAGAACGGGGAAATAACGATGTAGCCGAGAGTAAAAGTGCAGTAAAACAAATGAAGAGCTGAGCGCACAAATGTGATAAGTCCCTTTATGCTCGTTTCGAGACAATCATTTTTGAAGTTTGGGAAGTTAGTACATCGAAAGCTAGTTCCCATTTTTGTCCGCCGAGTATCTCAGTAGGGAGTGAGCTGACGAAGATTCTGATAGCCCAGGAAGAAAGAGCGCAAAAGTATACCAGATAGATGGTGCTCTTAATACTTATCTCAATTTGCCAAAAATGCAAGTTATCACCTTCATGTGGAAAAAAAATACCCACGGAGTACGGGTAAATACCCTCCGTGTAAACGTAGCTTCAGCTCTTCAAATATTAACAAATGTTACATTAGTTTCGTTTTTGCAGATATATACCATGGTAACTAAATATGCAATACTTCCTTCATAAAATCCGATGACGATTTGCCGCCAGATGCGCTATAGGAACAATAACAATCACACGTGAGATCTGGGGATAAGTTATCTGACGGGTGAATGAGCGATTAGGCTTCCGCCTCATATCGAGTCGCGCATTAGCCCCGTGGAAAAGAGAGCCAGCGCTTAGCACTGAAGGCGGAAGCTAGAAATGACAAACTTGATGACGCTTGACAGAACAGACTTGGGTAAAGCAAAAAGAGGGGAAGAGGCTTTTTAAGCAGTTTTAAACATGGTTATGCCTAAGAGGAATTCAAAATAGAAAAACAAACCTGGATAAACGTACACAAAGAAGTAACGTGTCCTTTATGATAGCACACCTAGCGGCCAAAATAGAACTAATCGGAGAGGAATTTTATGAGGGGCGCATTAGTCGTTTCTGCAATTACCGTAGTATCTGATACACAGTTTCTCTGCAAAAATGACTACTACCAAATTCCAGTTTTCGAAGTCATCCCAAAAGATTAACTGATATCCAGTTACATCACTTATCACGATCAGTTCACCACGGTCCGACCGTGGTAACTGGTCTGGTATCTGAAAAGTCATCTCAGTTTCATTTTGTCAAATTGGTGAGAAAGAAGTTTAGCACTTAATCACGTAACTGGATATCAGATTGTCTTTTAGGATGACTTCAAAAAGTATAATTTCGGCAATAGTCGTTTTTGCGGAGCAACCGTGTATCAGACACCACGGTAACTGCAAAAACGACTAATTGCAGATTCAGTTATCTTCGTAACAGATACCATAGTATCTGTAAAAACGCAACTAATATCTTCAGGTTGTGTCCTCGGATGCCAAGTCAAATTGATTTGGCCGCCAAAGTAAAAGTTCGCCTACCAGCTTACAAGTCTTTTTAAAATGTTCGTTTCGGTGCTCGAAACGCTGAAAACTGACAAAAGCTCTTCAAGGTTATGACACTTTACCAACACGCATAGCAGACTAGCTAGGCTACGAAGTCGAAATTAGTGACTACCTATGGCCTCCATCCAACTCGTAACATCGTTCCGGCCTACAGATGGCATATCTAGTACTCGAAACGCGCCAACACCTGACACAACTGTTCGCGGACAAACGGAAGGATGGACAGACTGTAGTCAAAAGTGACTCAAGAAGAACGTAAGAATTTATTTCGCAAAAGCATCTAAAACTTTTCTAACATTTCCGTGCTCTTCCAACAGCCTATTTGCTTCCTCCTCTGGCACCCCAAGAATATCCTGAACCATCCGAGAACCCCTAGCTACTAATTTAGTATTATTCAACATCATGTCAACCATTTTGTTCCCTTTTATCTTGCCTAGCCGAATCATAACACTGGTGGAAATCATATTCAACACCATTTTCTGAGCCGTTCCTGATTTCATTCGCGTACTGCCGCTAACAAATTCTGGTCCTACAATGACTTCAACTGGGAATTCGCAACTGGCGGCTACTGCTGAGTTAGGACAACATGTTATGCATCCTGTATTGACGCCTGATGCTTTTGCATCACGTAAGCCCCCGATGACATAAGGAGTCCGGCCGGAGGCAGCTATTCCAATGACGGTGTCTTTCTCGGTGATGTCGTGCCCCTGAAAATACAGTAAATCAATAACTTATTCCAAGACCAAAGCTGGTCAGAGGCAACAAGTGGTGTATAGTCAGGTACAATATATAAACAATGAAGAATAAATAAAACCTATGGGTCAACTTACTTCTGAGAATATTTCACTACTACCAGAATTATAACGTCTCGCGAAAAGCTTTTCATACCGTTCAAGAAGAATTTGCGGTAATCGACGTTTTGGTGAGACAGCCCCGAAGCTAGAACTCAATAGAAGAGGAAGAATATGTTGTCTTGAGTTAAACGTGGTCAGTCAGTTAAATAAATCCTTTTACACACCAAGCAACACATTTCATTCATTAGCCTACCGGTTGTGTAACTATGAGCGTGTTCCACCCTTCTAACAATAGTAACTATTAGTTAGTATTTCCGTTCCAACCTCGTAAAAAGTTACTACGCTGACCGTTCCAACCTTATCGAAATATTAACTAACAGTAACTATTTGCTTACCATGCTCGGGAGCGTAGTAATCGTGGTAACTACGCATCCCCGTAACGTGATTGGTCGGATTCGCCTGTTGCATGATATTCTGCTGGAAAATAGAAAGATCGTTCCAGCCTTGACGGCAAAAGCCAGAATTCAAGACGTCATGCGTAGAACTACGGTAAGTAGGATGGAACGCTCTAAGTTTACTAAATTGTTTTCAAGTCAGCTCGACTTTGTATTTTCAAAATTCGAATTTCCTGCTCGGCCCGTACTAAACACAGCGTGGCATGCTCGTATGAGCTAAGCATACTGATTTACTTGATTGACCACGTTTAACTCCAGAGTAACAAAAGTTACCATTGGTAACTATTCGTAACGTTTTGGATGATTTCCATACTTTCCATGCCCCTGGTTGGAAGTTGATGGTAGAAAGTATTGTAGGAGGTTGAAGGTTGGAAAACACTCACAGAATAAGATTTCTGTGTGGAACTTAAGATGACAGGCTACATGTAAAGTGATTGGTCTTTGGGGAGACCCGAGCTTACCTTCAGGTCTTTCCATGCCTGTGCCTCATCATCTTCAGCAAACTCTACCGCCCGCCTGATGGCATCGTCCCCTCCTGCAATGAGTCCCACCACTACTCCATGAGGTACCCCATAAGTGGGAGGGCATTCTGAAGCATCGATGATCCCCAACCGACCACTTGTTCCAGCACCTGAAAAAGTATACGTGTGTTCTGCTGTTGGTGAAACAAATAAAAGGACACAAACTGCACAGCAAGGAAGTTAAAGTGACGTCAGATCCACTTTCTCATTCTACGCTTTTGACCCGCGAGCCCAGAGTAAAGCAGAGTTTTATTCACCGAAACAAAGACGTTAAACCCAGTCCTATCTCGCTATCGTCGGCAATGACGTCTCTCGAACATGTATGTTATGTATATCTTCCTATGTCCACAGGACATACATGACAATGAGTTATGCGGAGGTTGATATAATATCGTATCAGCCTCCAGAGAGGAGACCAACCACTGAAAAGTAGAATCCGGCCAACAAAAATAAATAGATGACATCACTTCAGAAAAAAAAAACACTAACAAATAATCACAAAAAATATGTTCTAAAGCTGACAAAAAATCTTGCTTTCCCAGCCAACCTACCAAGTAGGCTACTACCAAAGAAGATTGAGTAGGCTACTACCCAAACAAAATTTCTGTTCAAAAAAGTTATAATAATCTCAGTTAATATCGGAATAACAAGTTCGAGGGCCATTCAAAAATATAAAGATAAAACATTTATTCAAACAATGTTTACAACGGATACGTCAGCTATGATTTTTCATCAGCGATATTTCGGCCCTTCTTGGCAAGGGTCCTCGTCAGGCTGTCAATCCTCTAGATCAACTGCGGGGAAGGAATCAAACCTGTAATAAATAACTGAAGCTTCTACCGACTATAAATATCTTATTAAAGTAAATTATCTTCAATTACCACTAGAATGAAAAAACTAGTCCTGAGATTTAATTTTTGACAACGACGCTGTTTTTGCTGCACGATTGGGTTTGATTCCTTCCCCGCAGTTGATCTAGAGGATTGACAGCCTGACGAGGACCCTTGCCAAGAAGGGCCGAAATATCGCTGATGAAAAATCATAGCTGACGTATCCGTTGTAAACATTGTTTGAATAAATGTTTCAAAGTCAGCTTGGGTTCAAAGAATATTTAAAGATAAAATAATCAACATGCCTTGCCTTCGGCTCAGACAAGTTATTTCAATGGCCGTCTCGTTGCTATAAACCGATATCGAACTCGACGTCGGAAGTTAACCTTTATTATATATTTTCCTCCTACTCCTGTTGGATGTAACTGGTAGAATCAAGAATTAATCCGAAGCATGTTACATGGGAGGATAAGTACATCAGAAATAGGAAGGATAAGTACATGAAACTAAAGTACGCAAACTGTAAAAAGTATCTCCTACATCGGAATTCTGAATCGCCAGAATGGGAGATTTGAATCCATGTTCGTACAGTTAAAACGGGATGGAGGATTAAAACGCTAAAATGCAAAATATTGCAGATTAAGTTATTTGAAAGCGGAGAGTATTTTGTACAGTGTCTCAGCGAAGAAAGTAGGCTAATATAATACAGATAAATTACTATAAATTTGCTTTGGTATAATAGTTATAACTTTTCGCTGCGTAGAGTCGAGCGAGACATGCGTTTAGGCTGCGCTTCATTTGAGACAGCAAAGTCATTCTTGACTTTGTCACTCATGAACAATGACTTTGTAGCTACAAAACTGTCAACAAAACGAGGCTTAAGCTCGGAGGCGCACATGTTTACCTGCCGAACAAGGTACAGTCATGGGCTTTGGAGAGTGCTGTGCGGAACACTCAGTTCAATTCTCATTCGAACCATAAAACGAGACTGTGAGCGTGTTCCACCCTCGTACCAATAGTAACTATTAGTTACTATTTCCGTTCCAACCTCACCAAAAGTTACTACGGTGACCGTTCCAACCTTCTGGAAATAGTAACTAACAGTAGCTATTTGCTTACCACGCTCGGGAGCGTCGTAAGGGTAGTAACTACGGATCTCTGTCACGTGATTGGTCGAATTCGCCCGTGGCGTGATATTCTGCTGGAAAATAGAAAAATCGTTCCAGCCTTGACAACAAAAAGGCAGAATCTGTGAGTTCATGCGTAGTAACTACGGTAAGTAGGATGGAACACGCTCTGTGTAGTTCTTTTTCCCTAAGGCGTATTCTCGCCGTTCCCCGAGGACTCCTCGGGGAATCGAAGGGAACGGCGAGAATAGAGAGTCACTCCACGCGGACTCCGCGTACAGAAACAGCGAGAACACGGGGAATGCTTCCAAAATCGATTTAGTTCGAATAAGGAATATGCAGTTGACGAAATTAGTCTGGATCCACTTTATTTTTTGTTTTGTTTATTCTGATTATTTTTAATAATTCTACATTGCACCAATACCAGCAAAAACTGATTCCCCTCCGAATCTGAAAAACTTTATGATGATGGGGATGATAATCGGAGCATTCCCCGTCCGTGGGGACTCGCGAGAATACGGAGAGTGAGTCCCCGGGACAAACAAAAACGCGGGGACTCCTCAAGTGGAGTCCTCGGGGAATGGCGAGAATACGCCTCTAGTCTTAAGTTATTTTGCCACAGGTCGCATGTCATTAAGCTCTGCTTGGCACCAAATGCGTCATGACGACAGAGTTACTATACTCTGGAATGACCTTCTCTCAGCCAGTTTCAAGCTGTGTCTATCCGTAGCAAAATCGCAGATACCCAAAGATAAACCTTTTCAGCCTCCACTTTCAGACTGGTCATTTAAAGTGCGAACACACGATGAGGATTTCACGGCCGGATTTCCTGCACTTTCATCATCAAGTTGAAAAAATTTCCACTTTTACATATGGAAGTGATGATGGTGGCAAAAATCCGGGCAGGAATTCCAGTCCGGGAGATTCCTATCCTGATCGTGTGTCTGCATTATTAACAACCTTGATACAATAATTCACTTAATATCCATCAAACTGCAACGCCCCTCTTGACTGGAAAACAGAGTTTTGCCCGTGACTGATAGCATGGTAGCCGAGAGGGGTTTCTGGGGCGTGTACAGTGTACCGATGCTCCGCGGTAAACCCTTTACCAAGACCATCCAAGGGTAGGTATTTTACTGTAGAAAAAGTGAACAATAATGTAATAGAACTTAAAGAGTAAAACTTTATGTGTTTTGTCTTAAATGAAAAGAAACCGGGACTAGACTAAGCTGCCCAAACTGACTAACCCGAAGGCATTAAAACTCCTTATGAAACTGGAGTAAAGACCTGAACAATACCTTATAAACCACGACACGACCTAACGCTAATACCGTCACTCTGACCAGTGTGCAAGCACTCCGAACCACAACTGACGGTTTAGCTAAGCCGTGCGTCTCCTATAAGGCTGGGTGAAATTAGATTCGAAGCTCATGGCAATATTTCAAGGAGCCCTGGAATTTTCCCAGAGTGTGCGGGCTACTCGTTACAAAACCCTTTAATCTTACTACGTCCAACCCCCAACACATCTAATCTGTACCTATATAGAAGAGTCTCCCGCCATCTGCCATCTGTGGCACCATCGACTCCACCAACGCCTCTATCTGGTCTAAAGCCTTTTCAACAGCACCAGCAACTGTTTTGTCTTCCTCGTTGATTCCCATGAGCAATTGTCGAGTGGTCTTGAGTTCGAGGTTTTCATGTTTTCCAGATGCTTCGGTAATATTCATTGTTGACTAAAAGACAAGAAGATGACTGCACACCCAATACAATCGCTAAAGGCAACTATAGTTGCATTTTGTTTTATGCTGTTTCGGTGTCGTTTCACTATAGTTTGACAGACGTCTGTTTTAGTTTTGTCAGTACAGTATATGCAACTTTTTATTTGCCCATTCCACATATTGTACTTTCATAACTAAAACAAAAATACGTCAAACTACAGTGAAACTACACCAACTACATAAACAAAAACACAGCCTATGTGACAGACAGATATTTTGCACCAAGTTTGTTAGGTAACGTCACCTAACTAAAAAAAAACAACACGTAAATAATCAGGTCAATTCTCTCATCGAAAGCTTCATTATATAATGTCATAAAAGAAGGATCTATTCGCAAGCCTACTGAACATATTTGAAGAGCTGCCGTGTTCCTCCCGCAGTAGCTACCTATAGTTGGTGCATTTTTACCAGCTTTTGAGAAAGAAAAATACCTCTATGAATGAACGAATGAATTTATTCCCAATAAAGCCCAAGGGCCATGGCGGGAAACATAGCACAATAACAAAAACAAAATATCATACACTCCAACAACGAACCACAAAATCAACTTTTATAAAAATAGTTCACGGTGGGCCATAGCTAGCTTCAGGAATCTACCCAGCCTCCGGATCTCACCAAAACACTTACTTCCCATACTTGAAACCAAATCCCTTTCCTCCCAGGCCTCCCGACCAAACACTTCCTTTCTTAATTCTTTCAAGTCCTCGCAATAACATATCAAATGTACCGCATCCTCTCCTTCAATACCACACATTGGACAAAAATTAGGAGCAGTACCTTTCCTATCTCTACCAATATAATTTCTCTGCATCCCCAACGGAAGAGCGTCCACCCTAAGACTCACCATCCACTTCAATTCTGCCCCCTCCCCAACTTAAAATATAATTCTTCTCCCCATGTCTCTTTGGCCATACCATACAACTTCAGAGATTGGTGCTTTGATACACCCCCATGCCACCTATGGCGACCTGCTGTATCGGGTGGTTCCAAGATCTGAGACAAAATCGATGCAGGGGGTTGCCCCCCCCCCCCCCCGAAACATGAAAAAATAACGATTGTTATAGGCTTTTCCGTCTGATCTACGTGTTTTTTGTACTTTTTTGTCCGACCAGCAGGCAATAATCCCCCTCCCCCCGAAAGGCACCCTGCCCCCCGAAATAAATTCCTGGATATGGGCCTGCATATCCCCATGTCACGGAAATTAATAATATAGATGGCGCTTTACACAAGGGACTTGTACCGTGACCAATACCATAAACAATTTTTCGAATGTAATTTAGAAGTCTAGGACTCCCTTCTCGGAGCCACGTAGACAAACCAGGGATATTTAAGGTCATCTTTTCTGCTTGCAGTTTAGAAAAAATTTTACCGTCGAGAAAAAAGACACCTAATCATCCATTTGTGAACTAATGTAATTGTTCCGTGACAATAAGCTGAAAATATTCAAGCTATTTATATTTTTGGTATTGTTCTTAGAGGTAAAGAAACTATCACCTGATAATCCACTTCGAAAATAAAAGACAGAAAAGAGTGAGCTTACATTTCCTGCGGATAGAATTCGGCCATTTGTAGCTGAAAACGGGTAATCATGTCTCGCGGAATTAATTAACTACTCACAGAAGAACGTTACCGTGACCTGGAGGACTACTTCCTCCAGAACCACTCGCTACCTAGACATGCCACAGATTTTCGCAGGAGATGGGGTTACATTCATTTTTCGTCGAAATCGGCGAGTAGATTGCTACGAATCATCACGCTTACTGAAAGCACAATATTATTCAAACCGCACATTATTGAATTCTTCGTGAACCCAAAGGCCAAGCAGGCCTTGCGAAAAGACTTACTTGCCACAGCCTCAGTCAAAAGAGGGCACGACCAATGGTTGTGCGAGGCTGATTGATCGATTATCCTCTTACAGTAGACAAAACACTTTTACAAGTCTCTCTCGGGTAGATGTAAGTAATTTCTTGGCCCGTCGCACGGGCTTCTATGAACGAATAAGATCCGATTCTGAATCGTCAGTCATATGCCTCTAAGATCGATAGTTCGAAGTAAATAAGAAGAACAACAAAATCACAACTTATTTACGAAACTAAACATACGTGTGATAAGCAATCAGTCCTCTGATCGGATTGCGCTCAATGAGATCAACGATATATCCCTTCTTGCCTGCGGCTTCTCTTAGCTGGTCCTCAAACTCAAAAGCAACTGATCCAACAAAGCGAAGAGGAAGTCCCTTCCCTCCTAGAAAGGGATCGATGCAGCCGGAGAAATATTCTTCAAAATTTGACTCCACGAGCTTTCTAATTTCTAGATTGCCAATATGTTCTCTCATGAACGGAGCAAACGAGGCGAGGTAGCGGTTCGGAAAATTCTCCCTAAAAAGGACAAAGCATTCAACCAAGGAACAGACAAGTGATTGCCATCTGGGCTTTCTAACAAGAAAGGAGGGGAAATACGGTCGTAACAGCTACAATTTCAAGACAAAATAAAAAAGGAGCAGCTTGAAAGAAATTGAATCTAAAGAAATCAAATGGGAACGTATTGGCAAAAGTTCTTTATCAACTTTATAATTTCTCAAAGGTGGCTTTGCGCTTTCAAAAGACTTGCAAAAGAGGGCCTAGTAATTCGGAAAACACTTCTGAAAAGGAAACAGCGATTTGATTAGACCGGGAGATGTTGCAAGTGTTAAGAGGGGCCACGAAGAGGAGGGCAAAGCGACTGTGAGGAGCAATAGCAAAATAAAAAAAAACGATTATGCCAGGCGACAATATGTGCGAATCGAGCCCTAAATGAGCGTTACCACCCCAAACTTCTGCATTCACACGCGTCTGCGAAACTCAATACTCTATCCGTATGATGGCAAATAAAATGGTATAGACTAACCAATGGGAAATTCATACACAATTATAGAAGAAGACCAAAGGTTTCGATGGGATCCCACAAATATAACATTTGATTCAAACAATTGGGTCATGTATCGCCAGTCAGTCTTCGTCAGATTCCTTGAACATGTTTACTGTTAAAGTAAAATTCAAAAGTGGATTCAGCATGTCTCCTTGCCCCGATACCGAATCTCTTATCAATTTCGGAAACAAATTTGAGCTTCGACCAAATTTCCAGTTGGAGCCGAATTCGTGACGAACCGTTTGTCCAGCAAGAAAACTAAGTTCAGATATGGATTCAGTGGACCTACTTACCCCCTCAGTGAATATCTTATTAGCTTATTAAACATAGGCTACATGTTTTTTACCGTAAACTCGAAAAGAAAGATCAATTAGTTCGTAAGATACGAACTTGACCTGTAATTTACCAGCGACTCCTCATTGAACAACATCCTCGCTTAAACAACATATTTCTTCGTTTGAACATTATATATCAAACCCCTTCGACCTTCAATTACACTAGATCTCTCTGACGTCCATAGAATAAACAAATGAATGTCGTCATCAGAGCTATACCGGTTTGAGAATAAGGTGGTAGGGACTGCAATAGCCGAAAATTGGTGGACAAACATTGAGTCTCAATAGCCGGCATTTGGTAGCCATCCTGAATTTGTAAATTATTTGACACATTTTCTGAACCTTTCTTCACTGTTTTATCCCAGTACTGGAGAAGATGTTTAATCAGAAAGAAGATCCTGAAGGTTTGAACTTTCACATCCTATTGGTCGATTTGCACCAGCGAGTCAAAGACTGGCTTCCTATTTGGTCAGTACTGCCAAACTAGTTGCGTTTTTGTTCGACCTTTCACTCACCTTTTCGACGGCTTTTTACTTTTTTTGCGTTTTCGTAAAATGGTCCTAAGCACTGTTTGACAATTTCCCGTTTTTGCCAAAAAGGCAAACGCCGACTTTCGCCTTTTCCCTCGGCTTTTTGCAAAAAGGCAAACTTGGTAGGTGACCAAGTTACGCTCTCCTTTTGGCTTTTTGCCTCGCTACTTTAGCCAGTTTATCTCAAAATCCAATAAAAGAGGAATTTGATTCAAGATGAAAATCAGTATTTCGAGACTGTCTCGGATTTTAAAGATGAGAAATTTGTAGTGCATGTAAAATACCAATAAAACGGCATTTGTCAAAATAGAGAAAAGTGAAAAGTCCTTGGTAGTAACGGCAACTTGCTAAAACGCGAGAATGTTAAAAAAGGCATGAAAACGATAAAAAGCCAAAGGTGAAAAGGGAAAGGCAAAAGCCGAACACAAACGAACTATTGACTCAGATACTGTTTTCCGTGGGCGCAACCTCCTCTTTACAAGGTTTCGGGTATAAGCAGCCGCTCAATGGCTAAGGAGCATACTTGCGGATTTTTGACGCAATGGATGGGAGGTTAAGTTCTTATCCATTGTCAGTTCTTCGTTACTCACGCTTCACGTAAAGCAGCGTCTGGTGTTCTCTCGGGATCTAATTAAATACTGATAAAAAGGCTCATGTATACTTCAACAAGGAACGTGCTATATCCCCCCCCCCCCCGCACATGGGAGAACCAAAAGACTGGTCTGCAAGATTTGATACGAGACTCATAGAACAGTTGACGCGGGAGATTACGCTCGCGAGAGGCGTAAAACTAGCTAACTTAAAGGTCCCCTCGCATTATTGACTCTTCAACTTACAGTAGTTTAAAATATTTGAATACTTTAAAACTAGACTATGCTTTCAACTCTTTCAACACTTAACCCACGGTTTTTGCTGTTTTAAGCCTTTTCTGAGCTCAATTGACTTGTAACGAAAACGGGAAACAACATAACCGTTTTTTCTGATGGAAAAACTTCTCGCAGAAAACCGTCGACAGCGTGATACACATCGAAGGGCTAGTAAGAAAATCCCCGTGGATGTGTTAGAGGGGTTGGAATTTAACGTACAAAATTAGAGTCTCCGGGTTTCGAAACATATGGAGTGATTATGGAAGTAGGTTGCGTTAACATTATAGCCTATAGGTAAGACAGGTCCTTTAAGTAATGATAATCGTTAGGAAATTGGAGGGCACGCAAGATTATATGCAGATGATAAAGCTCTATCGTATAAACTGTATGAAAATTCAGTCGTCTATGTGTGGAAACGTAAGCTCTACCTATCCGTTAACTACGCGAAGAGGGACTCGTTAATGATGGCGTCACGTGAAGAGTCTGACGCAAAGATGAGAACAGTGGACAGTGACAAAGCAACGCCCTAAGCTACTGTACTGTAGCGATCGGAATACTCTTTATGACTAAGTCCAAAGGCACGCCAGTGATCCTCAGGAAGAAGAAGTAAGCGTCTCCGTAACGGCTAAAACTCAAATTCTGTGTCAAACAATCACGGCGATCTTTGGGAGCAGCTGTGACACTCCTTCTGCCTTTCTGCCGATAGGTACCCGGAGAGGCCGGAGATATTGCATCGGCAATTAGAGATAGTCATCAAGAGTATACCGAATGAGCACAGCTTCGAATGAGTTATTACTTGAAACTTGAATTTGGGCCCAAGTGTTAGGATCTCAAAGCCTCTGTCGACTAAAAGAAGAACAGCTACTCTTCTTAAAATATCCTTCGTGCTATAAATAATTCACTTAAATAAACACATTTTTAGAGTTTACTGAAAAGGCACCTGCTTTTTGCATCTAATAATTAAATACACTGAAATATATTGACTAATAAGGGATTTTACGGTTTTTCATCCAGGCTTTGTAATAACATTGCTGCTTGCACGACAAACCAAAATACGTCAAGGCGCGGAGAATTTGAATTTCAACAAAGGCATGTCCGATGTGTCCTCACGGGGAGACGATGACGTTAAGATATGCCTTGCAGGAATCGGACATTTGTATTTTAGTTCTCAGCAATGGCCTATATTTGTAGCTGGTAAACGTGGAGGTACAATCACATAGAGGTACTACAAATCCGAAAGAATAAGTTCGTCTGATAACTGACAAACTAGGTAACGCATTTTTATCGGGTTTTCAGGCCTATTCAAGTGAATAAGTGATGAGTAACTAGACTGTCGAGTCTCAGCCCTATTCGTTCAACTTTAAAATCATAGAAGATTTGGGTAGGTTCGTCCTCACGTTTCTCCAACGTCCAGCACGCTAGCTCTGTGGTGCTATGCGAAACAGAGGGCATACTAAGGTCTTAGTTGTAGGAAAGCAACCATTCAGTATTTACGGAACATGATCGCGGATTTCTGCTTGGAACAAGGCCGAGGCATAGGTTCTTATAATTATCTGTTCTTGGTCTTGACTGATAACCCCAGTCTGGTCGTGGGTTGTTTTCACACAATTGCTGTTTTCAATTACGTCTCACGTAGTGAACTCACTTTCGTTGTTGCCACGTTTCTTTGACGGAACCTCTGACAATCGGCAGCAAAACCCTGTGACATTCTGACGCCCACAAAATTGGTTATTTTTTTTTCAGTTT
This sequence comes from Branchinecta lynchi, assembly GCA_023053575.1. NCBI lineage: Eukaryota > Metazoa > Arthropoda > Branchiopoda > Anostraca > Branchinectidae > Branchinecta > Branchinecta lynchi. Next base: position 697,210 of record JAKZAP010000014.1, read on the forward strand.
CAACGAAAAACTCTTATATTTTATAAGGTTCCAATTTGCTCTTGTAAGAGGAGTTAATAGGCGCAAAAAAAACAAAATCCTTTTCACAAAAGAGTTGCCTTGGAATTGCCCAAAATACTTTGAAGGCGCAGAATTTGTGACATTTTTGGCATGCGTGAGATTTCCAGTGACAAATTTTTCACAGCTGCGAATCTGGAGAGAAGTCGAAAACCTGTGACAAATCACAGAATTCTGCGACCAGTGGCAACCGTGCTCACTTTCCCCGTCCTTTCCGAAACTAGCTGGGCGCAAAAACATCTGGAAAGCGAAGCGAGTTTTAGCCGGAGTCGCAAAAAAGCCGGCGCTTAGATTAGCGGAGCTTTCCAAATCGCCAAAATCGCCTTTATCATTCTGGCATAACCGCCCAAATCGCCTTTATGAATTCTGGCATAAACGCCAGAATCGCCTTCATGAATTCTGGCATAAACGCAGTAAAAATAACACGTTCGTTTACACTTTGGCGAGCGGTAGAAAACCTGCAGAACTGTGTAAGATTGTGCAATGCAAGTCGCCAAGTCTGTCGAATCTTCCGATCTTCTTGGTAACACTAAGATTACTGATACTGAAATACTGATTACTACATTGTCAGAAGTTTACTTACTTGTAAACTCTCCGGAGCACCTCAGACGCATCCACACTACGACAAAACTCTTTCAAATCTTCAGCTACAGCAAGAGGCAGCTGATTCCTCAAAAAGCTTCGCAAAAGTTTTCTTCCAAGATTTCCGCCACTTCCTTCGTCCCCCAAGTAAAGTCCTAAGGGATTGACACTCTTCACTATCTCCCCGTTCCTGCAGTATCCAGTATTCGATCCAGTACCTAAGATGCAAGCAATCCCTTCCTTTTTACCAAACAAACATCGAGCCGCTCCAAGCAGATCACTTTGCACTTCGATCGCTCCTCCTTCCAAAGTCGATTTAAGTAAGTTTTGAACTCGGCTTTGGTACTCTGGCAAGCCGCACCCCGCGCCGTAGAAATAAATCTGGTCGGCTTGTAGCTTCTTTCCGGTTAGAAAGGCTTTAACAGAGTTGACTATTTCAAATATTTCACTGTCTGATTGATAAACAGGATTTATCCCAGGAGCGTCGTAGTAAAATGTTTCTTGGGGAGTCCAGACTGCCCACTTACTTTTCGTCGAACCGCTGTCAGCAACCAGAATCATGAAACCTTAAATATAAAAAAAAAATACAGCAAGACGGGTTATACTTTGCATTCGGTTTCGGCTGCCAATACTGAGGAAATACTCTGCAAAACACAAAGGTGTCATAAATAACTATGGTTAGTTGGATTTTCACCTTATCACTATGACAACTTGAACAGGCTTTCTAAAGGTTTTACTGTTGTTTTTTCTACGTTTATCACGATTGAAAAGGTTTGAAAGATTTGTTGAAGTCCGATGACCCTGAACGAGAGGGTCCTTGTGGGGGAAGAGACCCACGAAACAGAGTGTGATGATTTTTTTTGTATATATTTTTGTTTCTCGTGAAAAGGAAGAAAAACATGAGGTGAATGATGACATTTGAACAGATGAGTTATTTGGTGGACCATTGGTGGACCACGAAACGGATGTCGTGGTTCTTTGTTCTTAGTAATACTGATCCCAAAAGCTCGAATCATTTCAACTATTAAGAATTTTGATACTTAATATTCTAGTATATTATTCGTCACACATTAATTTAAGACTATAAAGTATAAAAGTAAGTAAGTAAGTAGGTATTTGATTGATGATACGTGAAAGAAAATAAATAAAAAAAAATTTGGAGTGGTTTAATATTTTAAATTAAAGAAAAAGGTATCAGAAATAGCTTTGTACCGGCGTTTATTGCGTTTACTGGCAGTGTGAACAAATGATTCTCACATGTTTGGTAGTGTTTTTGCTTGTTTCGACTAATTTTCGGCCACCAGCCTAGGTTATTGGTACAGCGAGTGCTTTCGTATGTACCCGGAGAGAAATGCCAAGTTTATAGGCCTACTGCGAAATTTGGTTAAAAAATAAAAAATCATTATTAACTTTCTTAAACCGATCAATTTAAAATTAAGTTTAGCTTCGAGGATAGTCGTGAACTAATGCGAGTTGGGCACAAATCAGGCGTGTCAAACGCAAACATCCACTCGATCACAAAGATTGTCTTCTAACCAAAGAGTAATAGAGTTATATGAGACGATTTTGACTTTTAAAGAAACAGCCCGATTACGAACAGAGAATGGAATTGTCTTTCCTGCTCAACTGCCCTTGCAGAGTAGGAATATGACTCCTCTGAGGGATTAAGGCAGCCGGTGCATTAAGCAGGCACTGTCGCAGTCACAGCAGACTATCCGAATCAGATATACTAGAAGCCAGCAACCTCCCAAAGCAAGCCTACTTCCGGTCCCTCTGAACTTGACGCTCGGGCAGCAATGAGAAATATTCAGAATCCGGATAAAAACCAAACTACAATGGAGAACAACTGAATTGAGAAATTACTACGTGACACTGAAACCTTAACGAGTCTGATAAGAATCAGAAGATAACAGGGACATGACAGACATCATGATAGTACAAATGGAAGATTTTACCTACCTATCTTCATTAGCTGCGTTCTTTGTCATGGAGTTCTCACCGGTGGTCTCCGGTTATTCTTATGAGGCGTTTTTGCATTGGTGGCTACTCACCAGTCTTATAACCCGTTTTTGAACTAACCAGTGTCCGGTTTTATCTCACCGGTACGGACTAACCAGAACCTGGTCGGGAGCCGACTTTACCCAGAAGTTAGCAATTTTTCGTCAACTGACTGGGTTTCGCGCAAAACCAGAATTTATGCCGTTTTTGCAGTCACCGGTGACTACCCACCAGTGAACAAAAAAACGCGTTACAAGACAAGAACCGCACGCCGGTGACAAAACACCAGAGACAGGTTGGAGTGCAACGAATGCAGCTATTATTCACGGACAAATCAAATCAAATCAAGTTTATTAATTAGCCATAAATGTCCAAAAACGAATAACACTGGCACGTCAAAGATAAAAACAGAAACGCTGCTTGAGGTCACAATTTAAGTCAAGTCACTGTTAAAATTTTTGCAAAAGTACGGTGCGAATGAACGATCATACCGAACAGTACAATTTGTAGGAGGGAGCGTTAACTTTTGCTTCCCCGAATGTGATCCTCGAGTGGGGCGTTTATTTTCAGCTGCTGGCTGGAAATCTGGCAGAATGTTGCGAAAAAGCTCCGACGACAGGCAGGACCTCCCAAAAGCCATGAGAAGTTCATGCCGCCTGTTTGATAAGGTACCCAGGCCTAGTGACCAGACCAGGCCAGACCTTCGCGTCAAGCAAATCAAGCAAGAAGATTTGAACTATATTCGATTCTATTCAATTCAATCTATTATAACTCGTCAAAAGAAACGGAATCGAAGTGAAAAGACATCGCACGTACTAAAACTTTACACTAAACACAACACAAGCATAGCCACAGATTACACGACGAGGGAAGACCACTGGGGGTTCAGTTTACTAGCGGAAGATTTGAAATCTTCAAAAGATCAATGATCTTTTCAGACAAAACCAGTTGAAATTTCTGTACAAAAGAAATCGCTGTCCCAGGGGCAAACGCAGATACTAGGCAAATTTAAAATAGATCCGGCGAACATTTTTCTTATCAGAAGCAGACACAAATTGCAAAATGTCCGATGAAAAATTCGTTAACTGTGTAGTTGTACGAAAAAGTTGCATGGATTGATATGTCCGATTGGGTTAATCTTAAAGGAGTTATATCATAAGCATTCTAGCACTTGCAACGTCTAGAACCCCCTCATCCAAGACCCAAGATGAAGCCACGACTCGATCCGACCGCTGGGTCATCTAGCGGCACGGGTCGAAAGCGCCCGACATAGGGAGGATGGAATCATAGTTTGACTCTGGATCTAACAAAATCTTTTTGGGATCCCAAAACGTAAGTGGAGGGATACCTATGACATCGCAAAAGTTGTCCGTCTGTCCGTCCGTCCGTCCGTCCGTCCGTCCGTCCGTCTGTCCGTCCGTCTGTAAGCACGATAACTCTCGAAGGGAATGAGATATTTTGATGAAACTTGGTGTGAAGGTTCGTTGGGTCGTCGGACCAGTCAAGTTCGTAGATGGGCTTTGTAGCTCTACATTTAGGGGTGGGGGAGGGGATTCAAATTAAGGGACAAACAAAATATTTTGAAACAGCTAATGTGATAGTCGATTATGGGGTAAGAAAACATGCTGAACACGATGGTGAAAACCATTTTGTCATCGGACAAGTATTTCGCCCGGAATCCGGCCAAAGCCGGAAAGTTTGTTGAAAGTAAAAGTTTTATTTGAAGTTGATTAGATGTTCGATTTAGGGGTAGGAAGACATGCTGAAGACGATGGTGAAAATTATTTTCTCGACGGACAAGTGTTTTGCCCGGAATCCGGCCCAAACCGGAAAGTTTGTTGAAAGTAAAAGTTTTATTTGAAATTGATTAGATGTTCGATTTAGAGGTAGGAAGACAGGCTGAAGACGATGGTGAGAACTATTTTCTCGATGGACAAGTATTTCGCCCGGAATCCGGCCCAAACCGGAAAGTTTGTTGAAAGTAAAAGTTTTATTTGAAGTTGATTAAATGTTCGATTTATTGGTAGAGAGACATGCTGAAGACGATGGTGAAAACTATTTTCTCGACGGACAAGTATTTCGACCGGAATCCGGCCCAAACCGGAAAGTTTGTCAAAATTAAAAGTTTTATTTGGAGTTGATTAGATGTTCGATTTAGGGCAAGAAGACATGCTGAACACTTATGTGAAAACAAGTTTCTACCCGGACATGTAGTTCGTCCGGAATCCGGCCAAAACCGGAAAACCGTTGGAAGTCAAAGTTTTATTTCTAGTTGATTAGATAAGCGATTTAGGGGTAAGAAGAGATGCTGAGTCCCTGTGTGACAATCATATTTTACCCGGACATATAGTTCGACCGGAATCCGGCTTGAATCGGAACATTTGTTATAAGCTAAATTTCTATTTGAAGTTGATTAGATGTTCATTACTGGGGAAAGAAGATACCCTGATTTCGTCTTTGAGCTTTCTTTTTTCGCCGGACAAGTAGTTCTGGAGTTCGGCCGGAACCGGGAAATTGGCAGAAGTGGCAGGAAGTTTTCGTCAAAACAGATATGACTTATAGGGGTAAACACACATGCTGAATCCAAATCTGAACTTGGTTTTCTCAGGTGATTAGCTATTTGGCCTTAATCTGTTTCTGAATTTTAATTGTAAAAATGTTCGAGGAGTCTGGCGATGACTGGATCTGGCTAAGACAAGACCCAGTTGTCTGGATCAGATATTGAATTTTTGGGATCCCATCGAAACCTTTGGTCTTGTTATTCTAGCAGGCATATGAAAAATGTGCAGAAACGTTCAACTAATTATTTGCATTATCGATTTCTTTTAGTGTTTTGTTTAATGTTTATTCTTCTTAATTCCCGTAAAGTCCAAAGAATTAAGAATGTAAACTAGATCACAGTAAACGAACGCCTTAAATTATACTAAATTCGTTATAGTGATTTCTTGAAGATTCTGAAACTGAGCTAAACAATATTCAGCTTCCGAGACCAAAAAATGTCAAACTGGCCGATGATTTTATCTTCCGACATATCTAAACGTCCAGATGGTGATATACTTAGTTGTTTTAATCCTCTTCGACGCCAGTCGATGTTTTCGAAGGTTCTAGTACTCTTTTGACCAGCACCAGAAGATCAATGAATTATTAATTAGCAATGCGGATTGGCGTTCAGTGAATTGTGTTCAAGTAATTTCTGGATAACGTTGGCTACCGTGACAATTTTGGGAAAAACAAAGGTAACAGTGTGTTCGTAAAAGTTCGACCCATCGAAAAATGATGGTGTCTCCCACCTTCTCGGTCCGACTCAGAGACTTTAAGTAGTATTATCCGATAGAATCCAATCTTGCTGTAATAGCATCCAGTAGTAGCATGCAGTGAAAACAGCTACTACTAAAAGCTACCAAGAACAAATAATCAGATAGAACCTCCGTCTCCCTATCTCTGTAATATAACTCCGTGGAGTCGAATATTTCCACATACCCTTTTCGCTGCGAATGAGCGAAGATTAGTAGCTTCGCACCACATCACGTTTCGTTACCTCAACAAATAGCTAATTCGCTGTGAAGCCGCTTTGAGGAAAAGTAGTAGTCAAAACTGATTGGTTCTACGGACACGCACCAGAGCGAGTCTGCGCGCGAAGTAAACTTTATGCATTTTTTGAAGTCGGAAGTCGAGTAACGGGTATCAACATCAGCTCAAAGCTAGAGTAAATACCTCTAGGTCCGCTCAGTTTTGTCGGGGTGTTCATAGTCTAGTCGCTGCATGGGACTCAAGACGGTCTATCTGATTATTTGTTCTTGATGCTACTTTTTCATACAACTCCATACGAATAATTATCGAAAAATTTTCATCGGGTGGTGCACATAGCAAGATGATGGGGCACAGTTAGACTGTTGTAGAGTTTAGAAAAGATGAAACCGACTAAGATTTGGGATATTAGAAGCAAGTGTAGTATAAGCGATCCATATCTTTTTACCGAGGTTTTGATTATCAGGCTTGATGGTTTCTTTTAGCTTTTCCGATGGTCATACCAAAGTAACATGACTGTCAGAAAGCGGAATAGATAGTATCCTGTATTGTGGTGGCCTCTGTTGTCCATCTTTTCTACTTAAATAAAACTGCATTACTCATCCCAAAGTTGATTTTGTATCGAAATTCTGAATTTAGACAATCGTGGTCTTGTAGATTTTCTGTCTTCGCCAGATCCAGCAAACATGTTGTTTGTCTAAAGGTCAGACTACGACCGGAATACCAACGCTAGTCAAAAACATATAAAGATTCTGAAACAGTTTGTTCATTCCGAAATTTCCGGTTCAGGTTCCGGACGAATTCCTTGACAGGTGGAAAAAATAAAGTTCAGAAACGGTTGCACTTTCACTTTCCTGAATAGCACTTCGGAAAGGGTTATAACAAAGGTGTGCGAATATATCGACGGAGCGCTGAAGCTAAGAGCGACCAAGCTTAGTAAAGAGACTTCATAGCCGCAGGAAAACATTGTTGTTGTTTTCTCTTGTAATGTGTATTATTGTCGTGTTATGTAAATGACCCCTGGGCTTTTCAATACACTTATATATCTTTTTAAGGCACTTGCAGCTCCGCTCAAGTGCCATATACCGATCACTTTTCGGTCGGTCGGTCTGTCGGTCCACTGTTCTCGAGTTAGGGTATTTCCAAAAGGACTAGGATGATGAAACTTGGCAGGCATATTACGAACTCGACCAAACTAACTTGGAAATAGTCACTTGCCCGATCCGACTATCGTGGGGGGAGGGGGAGTTGGCCGAATCCGGAAAATAGGGGCATGCATAACTTTCGAATGGGTGATCGGATCTTATTGAAACTTGACATCTGGAAATACCTCGTGTCTCAGATGTCTCAGTTCAAATCCGGACCGGACCCGATGAATCTGAAGGGAGTTGGAGGGGGCGGAAATCCTCTGAAACTGTCAGAGTGGAGCGATCGGGATGAAACTTGGCGGGAAGAACAACCACAAGCTCTAGATACATAACTGACTGACTGGGTCGATTCGGTCACTGTTGTTGGAGCTGGAGGGGGGTTCCGGAATTCCGGCGATCCGTAGCTAATGTACTTCCAGGGGGGCTAGAACGATAAAACTTGGCAGGCATATCAGAGACCCGACCAGATCAACTTGAAAAGAGTCATTCGCCTGATCCGACCATCGTGGGGGGAGGGGGAGTTGGCGGAATCTGGAAAATAGGGGCATGCATAACTTTCGAATGGGTGATAGATTCTTAATGAAACATGACGTCTGGAAAGACGTCATGTCTCAGATGTCCCATTTTGATTCCGGGCCGGATCCGATGAACTGGGGGGGGGGGGGGGGGGGGGGTCGGAGCGGAGAACCGAAATCTTATGAGAGTGGAGTGATCAGGATGAAACTTGGTGGGAAGTACAAGCAAAAGTTCTAGGTGCATAGTGACAGAATCGGACTGGATTCGGGTACCGCGGGGGGGGGGGGGACTGTAGGGGGGTATCCGGAATTCCAGTGATTGTGAGTTAAGGTACTTCCAGATGTACTAGGACGATAAAACTTTGCTGGAGCATTAGAAACTTTACATCGTTGGGTTAGACAAAGTCACTTTTCCGATCCGACCATCCTTAAAGAATTCATCTTAACCGCAGAATACAAAAAATACTTTTAAGCAACAATTACTTTTTCACGATCGTCATGAGCACATGATCCTTTTTGCCTCAAGGGTTTTGCTTACAAATTGTTTTTAAGCACCCTTAAAGTGCACACCCTAACCAAAAAGTGAACAAGAATTTTGACCATCACTTCCATCCTCTGACCTAGCCTTGCAGTTTGGCGCATCTTAACCGAAAAGTGAAAAAAAATTACTTTTGACCACCACCAGCTCTTGTTAATCCAATAACGAATCTCCAACCGACTTTTGAAACAAATTTACTTCTACGAAATTTCCGGGAGAACTGCTTATCCGGAAATAAATTCAGCATGTCTCCGTACTCCTATAGCAATTTTTTAATCGTCTCCAGACCTAACTTTTAATATACTTTCTTCTGAGTATAGAGTGTAACCCAGCAAGGAAGTTAACATACGGTGCGCAAAAGGCAGTACATAACTTCCCAAGCCCAGGTCTGCTATACCTCGAACGGTTCGGCACAATTTTGCAGTAACCATATCTAATTCCTTTAGCGGCTGATTTAACTGCTTCCTCGCAAATCTTTCGCACAGTTTGCGCAATTGCTGTACCAAGCCATCGATTTTTTTCCTCAGTTATGAGAACAATCTGCTTCACGACTCGACAGATTTGTTTCCTCTTATTTATTACTCCCAATGCTCCATTGACCTAGGTCGTTTTTTCTTCACTTTACAGTGAGTGACAATACTTCGACCCCGCATTAGCAATCCGGCCTAGTAAGTCACGGTCACGGTTTAATCTGAGGATACCCGCGACTACCACTCTATCCATCATTTCTAGATAAGTTATATGATATGTCCAAGCCACACTATTTCCCTATGGCGCTGATCGAGTGTGCCCTACTAACATCTAGCGGTGTCGCATCTGCCATTGTTTCATGGATCGATCTACCGGGACGTATTGTATGTGACAAGACGCCTTTGGAATGGCAAGTGATACTCGGAAAATCAGAAACACTTACAGCTGAAGACACCGACAGAAAGGTCCAAAGCAGATTCCTGGAAATGTCCGGTTCTTGTCTAGGAAGTTCTTTCTTTCTCGTTGGGAAATCTTTGTTGACGGAATAGCCCTCAAATCACCTACAATGACAGTGCTTCGTCGATAGACTGCGCCTCTGAGATGGCGCATAAGTGTGACATTGGGTTGGTCATTAATTAGTTATCAGAGGCAGGGGCGTCGCAAGAGGGGGGGGGGGGTGCAGCACCCTCCCACCTTTTTGAGATTCGGTAAAATTTTGAGAGGGAGGCCGGATGCCCAAAATTATACTAAAATTGTTCGGTATTTTTTCGATGGCAGAACTGTTCGATATATTTACGGGGATTCGGTAGTTACACAGAATCCTAAATAGGATATCTGTACAAATTTCTTCGGTATAATGATCGGGATTCGGTACAATTGGCAGTATTCGGTATTTATCACGAATTTGGTGAGAGAATTTACTGAAATCATTTGGTAATTTATCGATGCCGGAACTATTCGGTATATTTATGGAGATTCCTTAGTTACACAGAATCCCAAATAAGCTATTGGTTCAAAATTACTCGGTATCATGATTGGGATTCGGTAATTTATTCAGTATAATTTCCAGGATTAGCAAGTTAACCACAAATCCTGACTTTGTTCCAGTTTCAACGAAAGTATACCGAATAAGAATATTGTTCGGTAGTCTTTGGATACCGAAACAATTCGGTATAATAACCGGGATACGGTAGTTGTATAGAATCTCGAACATGCTATCGGTAAACTTATTCGGTATAATAACAGGGATTTGGTAATTTATTCGTTAGGGATTCGGAAGTAGTTTATTCCTTTTCTAGCTTTTAGCTATTCGGATTAAACTTGACTGATTGATTGATTGATTGATAAAGTACGAACCTTGAAACTCAGAAGAGGTCGAGTGAAGCACTGATTGCAGACAAAAGAGATGATCTATGATATCATCGATAGTCCGTACTTTTATTTTGGATCCCCAAAAGAATATATACGGTAATCATAAATATTTCGAAAATTCCGCCTGCAGCACTTTTCGTAATATTCTCTATTATGTGGAAGGTCGCGTCATTTGACAGGGGTTTTAAGCCAGTTTTAGGATTGAGATTTCGAAACATTAAAAGCTAGAATTTGGATGTATATTGGGTAGTATATTAACTAAACTACAGTTGCTGCTGCTGCCGGAACGTCGCTCCATCCGTTTTCTGGAACAAAAGGATCTGGAACTGGAGTCTCGGTATTTAATCAACGGTAAATGATAGAATTTGTAAGAGAAACAGTTAAATTTGAGCCTAAAGAAAAAAAATGGATTTTGCTAAATTTTCGCCTGCGGCGTTCGGATTTAATTTTTAGAAGCTGTTACAGCAATCATGCCCGGCAATTTCTCCATGTGGGCTTCGCCAAAACGCCGCCTAATAGTTGGCTTATCGTCTTTCATACTACCCTTTATTGTTACTCTTCTTACGTAATCGTTTCTGTTCCGTAATTTAAAGCTCGAGTTCTTAGTTCTAGGATTCGGTAAATTTTTTGAAAGATTCGGTAAAATTTTGGCTCTGCAACCCCCCCCCCCCCCCCCCCCCCACCGAATGGACTTGCGACGCCCCTGATCAGAGGCAATTTTATTCTTACTTCAGAAAATAGAAAAGACGTATAAGAATATCCATTCCCCCTTGGAAACACTGATCTTGGTAAACCACCCTAGGTACTGAGATTTTAGGAATATCCTGTGTGGTACAAAACTAACGGAAACTGTGGTAGCGGAGAAGCAGGAACTGGAGAGTGGTTTTGACGCAGATGTGATAGAGATGATATTAAGATGCGATTGAGAATAGATTGACGGAGAATTTGACGAGAATTAGAGTGAAGGCAAGCCAAACCAATTAGAATACTGACGATATTTCGTAACCGAAAGGATTAATATAATAATAATAAGTTCAATCGAACCATCAAACGAAAGATTACGATTCCAAATACACATTCGAAAGGTTGATGCGCCACCTACCCGCCTCTTGCTAGAAATAGCTATTTTCTGCCACGCGCGCCACCCATCTGCCACTTGCGCCACCCGATGTACACCGATTTTGAGAGTGGGTAACCCCTCGGTAATTCCCCGTTCGCACGCTACCTCTATGTCCGTCAGTCGGGCGTAGCCCGCGGTCAGAGTATCCGGTATCGACATCGAGATGGCATCAAAAGGTTCATCTGGACGTCGGAAGTAAAGAATAATAACACCATAAATAACCACACCGGTTCACAAGACTTAAAGAACCCCTCGCACTATTTACTTTTCAACTTTCAATATTTTAAAATAATTGAATACTTTCAAACTAGGCTCTGCTTTCAACAAATTATCCACAGCTTCGGCTGTTTTAAGCATCTGTCGATACCCTTCGATACGTAGCAAAAATTGGGAAAAATTTTACATAGCCCGTTTTCTTAATGGAAAAACTTCTCGCAGACGACCGTCGACAGCGTGACAGATAGAAGGTGGCAAAACAGAAAAATTAAAAAAATGAACGAGTTTTTGTTAGAAGGGTTCGAATTTACCGTACGAAATTCGGGTCTCCGGGTTTAGAAATGGATGGAGTGACTATGGAGTGACTACGGAAGTAGGCTACGTTACTATTATAGGTAAGACAAGGTCCTTCAAGTAGGTAAAGTCGCCTAAACGAAGCTTGAAGGAAACACACACGGAATGCCTGAAAAAAAAAAATTAATATCAAGGTCTGGCAGTACGGTTCTTCCTCAAACAGAGACAGCTGCCTAGCAACCGGTGAAAACTCGGTTGTTTAAAGGAGTGACTTGATACGAATAAAACAGGGGGAGAAACAATCACCAATTGACAGGGATGACTATCGGAAACGGCAACATTTCAAATGGATTTTCACAATGCAACATTTCGTCTTGGTTATCCGCCGATTGTTAGGTAGAAATGACGTAAATCAATTATCAGTTGCTGCAGAAACCATGGTATTTGATACCACGGTAACTTGGACGTGCATTCAGCCTGAAAAGTCTTCACCACATGGGTTACAGTATTTATCCAAAGCTCTGTCCGAAAGAGCATCTGGGTTCCATTCTGCTAGTTTCGACGACCCCAAGCGTTATGGTTGGAAACCATAGCCACATTCGTGCAATTGCCAAAGTGAACCTGCCCAAGTCGTGTGATGATTTAAGACCAAGTGGGCCGAGGAGAGGAGCAGCGTCGTCAGGATTGCCAAAGGAAGTACAAAAGTTCTACTTTGTTGGAAGCTAAAGAAACAACTTTTCTTCAAAAAACACTTTCATCTTATGTTACGACTGCTTATTGTCAGTTCGATGATCAATGTTGTCCATCCGTTAGTTTAATAGCTTTTTTACAGTATAATTCGCGTAATATTGTACTCTTGTACTTCAAGTAGAACTAAGAACCTTTTCGGATCTTTTGAGAGATCGAAAAATTGTATTACCGTGGCAATACCGAACGCCGCATTGATAAGAACCTCTTGGGTTCTATGTGAACAGGCTTGTGTATTAAGACGTACACATCGCGTATAGCGCTATTCAGCTTCTAACACCTATAGAGAGATTGCACCCTACCCGATGAAAACGGATATTGCTACCTCATCATCACGGGATCATAACAACAAAATTTAACATTGGGAGGTATAGGACTTGTAACTTTGAAATTGAATTGTCGGCGTTTTTTCATCATTCTGCGCCAGAAACTTGCTGGAAATGTTAATTGGGCTATTCCTTAACCGCATAATTCTATTTTTGCAAAAGAGTATCCATGGAAGTAAGAGCTTGAAGGCTTCAAAGTTTGAACACAAAAACGGAGTCTCGAATCCTATTGGTCGGCGATGACGCGGATTTGGAAAAATGTGTTATTATTGACCAATAGGACAAGACTCCATCTTCGTTTACAAAATTTGACGCCTTCAAACTCTTACTTCCATGGAAACTCTTTTGCAAAAATAGAATTAAACGTTTAAGGAGTAGCCCAATTTACATTTCCAGCAAGTCCCTGGCTCAGAATGATGATAAAACGCCTATAATTTAATTTCAAAGTTGAAAGTCCTATACTTGTTAATGTTAAATTTTTTCGTTAGGATCCCGTCCGTTTTCGTCGGGTATGGTGCAATCTCTCTATTTGGATGACGCTCAAGTGAGGCTGTAAGCAAAACCCGTCGCCTACTTTGGCAGTCCTCCAGCGCCCAGATGACCGCCTTGTCAAACAAGAATGTATCGACATTCTTACCAAAGTAACCTCATAACCTGGAATATTGATAGTCACCGGTACATCTCAAGATTTCAATGAAGGAAGAAGAGGCACCAGGAAGAAGGAATTAAATTAAAGAGAGATTCAATAAACTACTACCAATTTCAACCCCAAAAGTGGTGTTTGTTTCAAGATTAGTGGGTCTCGCCTGTCACGTGGGCATAGGCCGCTCGTTGCGTTATCTCGAGAGCTAAGCTGATTGTGGATTTAGCCCCGTTAAAGGGTTAGGAGGCGTTTAAACATGTAGGATACAGTAAAACGTGGAAGGTATCGATTATAATACTACAGGTCCAATTTGTCATATAACACAAATGAGAATCATACAACAAAAAAGCTCTTAGGCAACTCTACTGTGAGTTTCTTTTTTTATTCTTTTTCTAGCCTTTCCTAGCTGTGAAGAAGACGAAACATCACTTCAATCGCTACATTCTAATTTCCTTCCTCTTTTTACCAAATCCTTCTTTTTTTACCCTCTTGGCAAAAAAATAGACACCTGATTTCACGATCCAAGCTTGTATGGACAATGCCTGGCCGTACGTAAAAAAAAATTTGCCCATCGAACCCGTCTGCACAAAAAACGGTATTTTCCTTCTTCTGGTTGCTTTTAATTTTTGTTTTGTGATGTGTCCATATTTCATTTTTATCTTTTCACTCGTCGTTTCGGTTTTTGGGATCCCAAAACGTAAGTGGAGGGATACCTATGACATCGCAAAAGTTGTCCGTCTGTCCGTCCGTCCGTCCGTCCGTCTGTAAGCACGATAACTCTCGAAGGGAGTGAGATATTTTGATGAAACTTGGTGTGAGGATTCGTTGGGTCGTCGGACCAGTCAAGTTCGTAGATGGGCTATGTAGCCCTACATTTAGGGGTGGGGGAGGGGGTTTAAATTAAGGGGCAAACAAAATATTTTGAAACAGCTAATGTGATAGTCAATTATGGGGTAAGAAGACATGCTGAGCATGATGGTGAAAACTATTTTGTCATCGGACGAGTAGTTCGCCCGGAATCCGGCCAAAACCGGAAAGTTTGTTAAAAGTAAAAGTTTTATTTGAAGTTGATTAGATGTTCGATTTAGGGGTAGGAAGACATGCTGAAGACGATGGTGAAAACCATTTTCTCGAAGGATAAGTAGTACGCCCGGAATCCGGCCGAAACCGGAAAGTTTGTTAAAATTAGAAGTTTTATTTCGAGTTGATAGTTTGATAGTCGATTATGGGGTAAGAAGACATGCTGAGCACGATGGGGAAAATCATTTTGTCATCGGGCGAGTAGTTCGCCCGGAATCCGGCCAAAACCGGAAAGTTTGTTAAAAGTGAAAGTTTTATTTGAAGTTGATTATATGTTCGATTTAGGGGTAGGAAGACATGCTGAAGACGATGGTGAAAATCATTTTCTTGACGGACAAGTAGTTCGCCCGGAATCCGGCCAAAACCGGAAAATTTGTTAAAAGCAAAAGTTCGAGTAGATGACAGATTAAGGGGTAAGAAGGGAGGCTGAGTCGGTTTATGACGATGTTTTTTTACCCGGACATATAATTTTTCCGGAATCCGGTTGTAACCGGATTTTTTTTTAAGTCAAACTTTTATTCAAAGTTGATTAGATGTTCTTTATAGGGATAAGGAGATACGCTGGTTTTGCTTCTGTATTTTTTTTGTTTGCTGGGCTAGTAGTTCGCTCGGAAATCGGCAGGAAGTCCCGGTCAGTATCGTCAAAATAGATATGGTTTATAGAGGTATATCTGAACTTGGTTTTCTCTGATAATTAGCCTGTCCAAGACTGGATCTGGCGAAGACAAGACTCGATTGTCTGAATCAAATATTAGATTTTTGGGATCCCATCGACACCTTTGGTCTTGTTTATCCAAGTAGAGCATACCGATAAACAGTAAAAAAAAAAAATATTTAAACCACCATTAGGCTTGCCTCGGGCTGACACTTCGGTCGAAGATAGGCGCGCGTTCAGTCTACGTCCCGATTTATTATTATTTCCGAAGGATCAAACTTCCTTTGCCGTTACTATCCCCCCTCAACGTATTATACTGAATTTTAGTTTACCGTGTTTGTTCCTTTTCGAGACAGATCAGGCTTCCCTTTTAACACAAAAGTTCCGCTACCTTAGCTGGACCAGGCCGACACTCTACATGGCGCCGACACGCTACATGGCACCATGACTCTACATGGCGCCGACACGCTACATGGCACCAGCCCCAGGGAACCGAAGTCCGAAATATCAGTCCGGCTTAATTAAATTCCTAAAAATAGAAAGAATATAGATAAAAATCATCCAGCCAGCCTGTCTATTCTCAAAAAACACTTGCTGACAAAATACAGGAAAACACTTCATTCAAACATTGCAAAACCTAGAAGCTCCGATGGGCACTAACTAACCACATGCAAGACCTGTACTGCCTAAGCACAAAAGAATATGTGAAGTCAGAAGCTTAGCCCCTTTCTGGTAGTTTTCTCTACCGATGAATCATCAGAGGAGTCTCCGCTGTACAATGAGGCAGGATACCTACCTTGAACAGACTTCGTGCTGAAACAAGGCCGGTAAGTGGCTACACTGTAAAAAAAACTTGCAGTATTTCCTACTGGATCAATTTTGTCTCTACTGAGATAAGATTATTTCTAATTCGGATTAATCTTATCCCAATAGAGGTAAGATTAATCCCAGCAGCAAATACTGGAGTTAACTTTACTCCTTACACAGAGAAACTTTTTACAGTGTAGGGGCAAGTTCCTGATCTGGAACTTCCCGCACTTTAATGCTTATTCAACAGATGAGTAAATTCAAGAATTATACCTAAACGAACTTGGCGGATCCAGAGATTCACTCATGTGAGAGGGGAGGGGGCGATGGCTTTCGATACCGAGAAACTGAAGCATTAAAAAAACTTGTCTATGATCCATCAAACACACAGAAAAGAACAAGCTCGTATTCGGGATTTAACCTTCATATCCGATTAATTATTTCGATGTTTCGACCAACACAAATCCGAAAAATCGAAAGTCCAGGCGGCTTTCGTTAATTCGGAGGGTAAAGCGGCACTTCGATGGAGCAAATGGATGTTCAGGTTCTCTCGTGTATCACACAGGGGCGTCACGACTGGGAGGGGGCGGGACGCGCCCCCCCCCCCCAATGTTGTCGGCCAGTCAGTAAAAAATAACCGAGTCGGCGCGAAGCGCCGCGATTTTTCGTCAAAACAGTTGATTTTTTTCATGAAAACAGTCCGTTTTTCTGAAAATTGGTCGATTTTTCGTCAAAATAGTCGGTTTTTCTGAAAATCAGTGAATTTTTAAAATCAGTGGATTTTGTTGAAAATATTCCTGTTTTCTGCAGAAAAAGTCGGTAAAAATTACCAGCCAGTCGGTAAATCCCTCATCCCCCCCCCCCCAAACATTTTTGCTAGTAACGGCTCTGGTATCACAAGGCCTTTTATAAGCTTCTAGCCATCATACACAGCGGCGCTATGCTTCTGACTTGAGCAGAAAATCAAATTTATAAGGGTAAAAAAAAATAAAGAAACATATATCAAGAGCCTAGTAAACAAGATTGCATAATCTTAGCCGTTTGAACCATACCATTGTACCGACAATCAGAGATAATTTATACAAGTAATAAAAAAGTATCACCTTCGGATGGAAGATTCAATAAGATCTAACATGAAGACGTCTGACACTTACTGTTTCAGCAAGCAGCAACCGAGATATTAAGCATCGAAAATAATGGTGGGTTTACACACTGCGTAGAATCCGAGCAATTTCGAATCCGAGCATATTTTACGCACGTATTTGAGCTTGAAAAGATCTCTAGCGAATCGGACGTATTTGAGAAATCGCTCCATTTCTTATATAAATACGTCCGTGTTGCCAAATACGCTCGGATTTCTAAACGCTCGGATTTAACGCAGTGTGTAAGTGTTTGTTCGTCCAAGCACAATTCACAAACAGTAACTCGGCAAAAAGCTATAACTTCTTTTTCAGAGAGTTAAATGGTCGATCTGTGCATTCTTGTTCCAAACCGAACCACTCAACTATAGTGGAAAGTCGTCTGTTGGATCAAGAAATTCAATCTTGGCAGGTTGCCAAGGATGAGTCAATGTCTTTGAGGTTTTATGCAAAAATTAAAGAGATTTGGGGGGAGGAAGTGTATTTTAAAGCGGGTCTTAAAAGGGAGGAAACACGGAATTTGATTAGTTGTAGGGCAGACAGTCTGCCACTGGGGGAAAGAAGACGGTATATTGGGAGGGCAAAGGGTCGGTCCGGTCCTTATTCATGTCCGATGTGTGGCAGCATGGACGAGAATTTAAAGCATTTATTGTGTGAATGCGAAAGTTTGAGTGAACTTAGGTTAGAAATTTTTGGTGTGAACGGAAGGGGAATGGATGAAGAATGGATGTGTGGTGTAATAGGGAATAACTGTTTTGGAAATATAAAACAGCTGGTGAGGTTCCTCAGGGTAGCCTTAGCCCGTAGGGATAGGTGCCTATAGGAGTTTAATATTTTTTGTGTGTGGTGTTGTTTTTTTGTTATATACGTATTTGCCATGGCCGTTGGCTTTTAGCGCAAATAAAATCTAAAAAATCTAATCTTATGGCATAAAAATAGCAATTGCTATGCTGTCTATGCAGATACACTCAAACTCGTACACGATCAAACACTTATATCGTTCCGTAACTCGCTCGCTATCTCGGGGGCATGTCACTGCAAATAGCTACGTACGTTGCACTCCGGGCTGTCTCTACCCCGGGGAGTTGATGAAAACTTGCTAACTCCTCGGTAAAGCTGGGCTCCCGACCAGGTTCTGTTTATTCCGCACCGGTGAGGTAAAACTGGACACCGGTTAGTTCAAAAACGGGCTACAAGACTGGTGAGTAGTCACCGGTGGGTACAAAAACGGCTTATAAGAAAAACCGGAGACCACCGATGAGAACTCCCGTGACAAAGAACGCAGCTTATGACACTCTACAGTCAGATTTAGCCTTCCGATCACCCCCTGCACCAAAATCCCGAAAACGCCATTGCCAAGAGCAGATCTTCTTCGGGTAAGGGGGTTGGAAGGTATGACGAGGAACTTCCGAAATGAGTGGGCAGTTTACGAACGGAACGGGATCCACCAAAGCAACAAGAAAGTACCCCTTTCTGTGTAGGCGAGAGAATAAAAGAAGGCGAGAGCAGAAACCTTTAAAACTATCCCTGAGTTACCATTCGTTCAAAGTTCAACAATTAAAACAAAAGGCAAAATCTGCATTCAGACAATAGGGTCACAATATTTGTCATTAAGTGAGGGAGTGCAAAGTTTCAAATCGTTACTACATCAATACCAAGTCCTTCTTTATTAGTTTGTCATATGGCCTTTCATGCCCAAATTAGTTGTTGTGCCAATGTAATATTTTGCTGGTACAGTAGAGGTATACTTCTTAGGAAACTTCCTAAAGTTTTGTACCATTTTTGACCACTTAAAACCGGCGAATGGAAATGATAAATTAAGAACTTAATATCAACTAAAAGCCAAGTGTTTTTCGTCATAGAGATTGAAATCAAAACCTTTAGGTGAACTTCTTCTTTTTGAATTTTATTATTTTTGTTTGGATTTTTCGACAGCTAGGAAAGTAATACAATTAAACTAAACAACAAAAGATCAAAATATTCAAAAGAACAATAAGTTGTAGAGCTACTGCAGCTACTGTGCATGAATATTTGGTAGGTTTGGTTTTCATCATATTCTCCTGCAACGTTCAAAGTTATGACTGTTCAAAGTAACATACCTCCACTGTACTACCGGTTACAGAAGTATAAATTCAAACAAGGGTGAAACGACACAAAAATATTCTCGGTAAGCATGTCCCAACAGCAGAATGCAATACTGCTCCACTACCTACTTCCTATAATTCTAACGTGGGCAGTTCAAATGTCATTCTTTGCACAAAATCACTCCAACTGGCACTTCAAAGAGATAGATACTCTGACTAGAGTAGAGTAAAATACTCAAGTCACTGAACGCGGGGGAAGGAGTGTGCCTGCCTCGAGTCAATCCGTTCTGGACTTGATCCTAAAGCAGCTGATGCCGAAGTAGTTGCACATTTGGCGGACCTAAGAAATAACTTTTGTCAGTAGTTCAGTAAATTGTCGGCCTCTAAGGTCTAAACAGGTAATTCCCTACCATTTTCTACGCAAGGAGGTAAGGTACTGACGTTGCCCGGAAGTGGTTCAATTTAAAGTTCAACTGAAAAGTCAACTTATTTTTGTGTCATTCAATTGGATACACTGAATAGTTTGGATTCCGCAAAAGGATTTTTGTATTTCCATTATCTGCTCTAGTTATGACGTTAAGAATATCTGCTGCCCGTCCCCACAACCTAAATTGTACTATGACGCGGAAAATTTTAATCTCAACACAAACGCGGCTTTTCAGTGGGCAGGTGGTGAGCTTGATGAAGACTGCTTAGTGCCTGAACAAAAAAACAATGTTTCTGGTAAGGCACACAGCACAGATACAAGCTCATAGAGGTACCAGAAATCACACGGAAATTCCACTATTTGAAAATCAATTATTTGTGAATAGCGGAACAATGAAGTAACGCATTTTCAGTGGGTCGTCAAGCCAATTTAAGTGAATGATTGAGGGGTAACTGGGTTGTTCTATCCCAGCCCTTTTCAGTTAAACTTTAACGTTTTGTCAAGAACCAGCCAAAGATCCCTCCTGCCCGGGAGGGCAGCCCGTTGTGCCCGGATTGGGTTGTACCCGGGAGGGCACACTGTTGCCCTCCTGTGGTTGCCCTCTGTGCCCGGGAGGGCACAACCACGTCTGCCTGTTAGCTACTGCTGCGATGTTCGCTTCTCGCGGTCTGAGCATCAGCTGTGCCTTCGGAAGTCTTGATGAGGGTTACAAGGTCAACTTGCCCTCGGTCAGGTTCTGGTCCGTTCCTTAAAGGACCCCTCGCACTATTTACTATTCAACTTAAAGTATTTTAAAATATTTGGATACTATAAAGCTAGGCTGTGCTTTCAACAAATAACCCACGCTTTTGGCTGTTTTAAGCGCTTTTCCAGATACGTTCAAGATTGGCTGAGCATGGGATGGGTATTGCATTCTTAATGCTTAGCTACTACAATGACAGAACTGTGGTAACGTTTAACACACGCATGCATGTCCTTATGTTGATCGCTCTGAACTATTTACAGAACACCTACGTTACGACCTTATAAGTGTAGTGTTCCCAGAAAACATGACACTGATTTCAAGTGTTCGGAAACGGCTGTAGGTTTACAAAAAGATGACAGGAGCTTCTACCATTTAACGGACGCAAATCATGATGCTGATTCTTCAATCAGACGTCTGACAGTGTATTACTATAGATGTAAAAAGCGTATTTTGCAACTGAAACATTCAGTCGAGTATTCGCAAAATTGTATTCGGAGAAAAAGTATTCTGCAGAGAAACAGAGAGAAACGACGAGTATGGCGAATTTTCGCAAGGAAAATGCAATTTTCGCTGCTATTTCGGGGGATTTGCGCCTCCCACACTACTCAGTCATACCCGAAGGGAGCAAAGTCATAGACAAGTCTTGCATTTAGAGCCAATTAGGGCGTGACTTCGACAGGAGGGATCTACACAATAAAAAAAGAGGGGTGTTATTTGTGGTTGGAGATTATATTTTATTTGATTAGCAGGTTGCAAAAACGATATCGCCATGGACCACGGCTTCATATCTGAAACCGTAAATTCTTGTTAGTCTTACAAATCAGATTCTCGTCAATTAGACTTTACGAACATTATCGTTAAATCAGACCCTTGACTACCCTAAGCAGTAAGCTTGGCAGCAATGACAATGCGTGGCCCAGTCAGAAGGGTTTCTTACTTATGAGGATATGCATGCACGTGATATGCACCTTTTTTCAAATTTATTAATTTTTTTTTTTTTAACTTAAAGTCCACTAAAATAATCAATAAGTTAAAGAAGAGGAAAGGCACTGATAAATGAAACATTCATACGCGAAAAATTAGACCAGTTACGATTTCAATAAAAGGGACTTCTTGCTAAATCTATTCGATATTCTTAATGGGGGACTCCGGGACTCGAAACTCACTCGTTTAGTGGATTTGGCAATGTCTTCAACATAGAAATTTCCACGTCAAGAAAATCCGTCGTCATTGTCAAACGCTTGAAACTCACTTAAAGCCGCTAGGTCTACATAGTCCCCGGAGCCCCTTACAGTTTGCTTGGCAAACTTAATTTAAGACATCGCTAACATATCTATTTTTGTCACCGGAATTTAAAACAAGAGCTGAAAGCTCATACGGCACTTGCAAGAATAGGCAAATGTTGGCAGGAGTTTATTGTTTGGGAACTTTGTACAGAGTCGAATATTATTTTATTATACACTAGTAAGTAAAAAGTTGACTCCTTGAACGTTTTTCCCATTAAAATTCAAAAACAGATTAATCATCTGAGAAAACCAAGTTGTCATATCTGTTTTGACGAAAACTTCCTGGCGAAAAAAGAAAGCTAAAAAACGAACTCAGCGTATCTTCTTTCCCCAATATTGAAAATCTAATCAACTTCAAATAAAAATTCAACCTATAACAAATTTTCAGGCTCCAGCCGGATTCCGGTCGAACTATATGTCCGGGTAAAAATGAATGTCATACACGGATTCACCATCTCTTTACCCCTAAATCGAATATCTAATCAACTTCAAATAAAACTTTTACTTTAACAAACTTTCCAGTTTTGGCCGGATTCCGGGCAAACTACTTTTCCGATGACAAAATGGTTTTCACCACCGTGTTCAACATGTCTTCTTACCCCAAAATCAAACTGTTAATGAACTTCAAATGAAACTTTTACTTTTAACAAACATTCCGGTTTTTGCCGGATTCCGGACAAACTACTTGTCGGACAAAAAGACTTTCATTTGCCCCTTAATTTAAACCCCCTCCCCCACCCCTAAATGTAGGGCTACATAGCCCATCTACGAACTTGACCTTACTCTTGACCCAAAGAATCCTCACACCAAGTTTCATCAAAATATCTCACTCCCTTCGAGAGTTATAGTGCGCACAGACGGACAGACGGACGGACGGACAACTTTTGAGATGTCATAGGTATCCCGCCACTTACGTTTTGGGAACCCAAAAAGTATATTATTGTTGAACTTGGCTGTAATGATGCGGACTTTAAAGGCGCTAGAAATGCATCTGTAAGCAAAACCCTTGAGGCAAAAACGATAGCAGGTTCTTGGGGATCATTAATATATACAAGTTTGGTCAAAAGTAGAACCCTTGTGGCACAAATGATCATGGGTTGAGATGTATCGTTTGATAAAAAGTACTTTTTGACCTTGCGGTGAAGATGCGGCACTTTAAGGGAGCTAGAACCTCATTTGTAAGCAAAACCCTTGAGGCAAAAATGGTAATGGGCTCATGGGGATCATGAAAATGCATATTTTGCTTAAAGGACACCTGAACGAAGAGTACCAAGTATCATCCCTATCTGTACGACTTCCGTTAACAATGCCTGCAGAAAACCCAATCCAAATACGAAATTGTGTTTCCAAGCTATGTTTTTTGCTCGATTTTGCATCTGTCCTTATTTCAGTACCGAACAATTTTAGAAATGAACAAATGTCTCCAATCAACCCTTCTTCTGGAATATTTTTTAACCAGTTAATCCCAAATGTATATCTAGAAGAAATTCCAGTACGATCCTGACAGCGCTGTACAAGATTTGAATGAATTGCGCTTTTTGTCTTGGAGTCTGCATGTGCAAACCTCCAGAAACACAACATCCCTATTTTGAAAACGTCACGCTCAGGAGAAGAATGCTCTCCGTGGCCATGTCTGTAAATGCATTCTCCATGGTGCGTTCAAGCATGGTTTCATTGTTCAAGTGTCCTTTGAAAGTATTTTTCTTAATTTGCGGTCATTTTTTTTTTTTTTTCTTTTTTTTTTTTTTTTTTTTTTTTAAATACCCGTAGCCATAATTTACTTTATTTTTATATTACGTAAAAAAAAAGAAAAAAAATCTTCTTTCGTACTTTCTGTGGCTACTCCTCCTTCCCTCAGTGACGTTAATTTAGTCTATTTTTACCCATTTTTAACTATTTACGTCACTTAACTTTTGAAAATAAGCCCGTATTGTATTTACTATTCTTCCCCCCTAAGATATTTTATTTTTATTTTTGTCTGTCCTACAAACCTCAACCATAAATTGAAATTTTACTCCAAACCAAATTATTGTAAATTACGAAAAATAAAAAAATTAAACCAGAAAGATTTTACAATACCATACATATAAGGGGAAAAAACGACACAAAGGGACAAATATATCTTTCCAACTACAAACAACTATAAAACATTTTCAACTCCACACAATATTTAAATTATACTATAAAACGCAAAATGCATTTTTGGAAACAAACTTGACTAGTTTACTTTATCACGACCATATTTATTTATAAATCTTTTTTTAAACTCATTTTTCAAACACTTAAAAACTAATTTACTGGAAAATTACAAACAAACAAAAAAACACGAAATACCCACGACTGCAAGGGGCTCTTCCCGTCCTTAAAACTAAATAACAATATCACTTTAAAATAATCAACCATTAAATACACAATTTACAATTCATGACGTAATTTACATATAATTGGGTACACACAATACATATATATATCAAAACAAAAACATAACAACTCAACACAATCACTGGGCCTTGCGTTGTTGGGCATTTCGTAATAATTAAATTTTTTATAAACCAAAAACTTTCCAGTAATTCCTCTCAAAACTACAAACACACAAATAATTGCTTACTTCTTTACCACCAATCTACGTCGTTTGTCTCTAAACTATACATATTTCCATACAAAACAAAACAAAAAAAGAAACTAAATAATTTCAAACTTCATCTCTTACCATCACATTTCCGTTTTCATTTCCATTTTTCCATATTACATTACACTAAAAAATATGTTTCTACTCTTCTTTTCTCACTCTTAATTTTTTTAAACTCTCCCATTCTGTCCTAACCATCATCATAATTTTTTCTAGACTATCCTCTTTACCTCTTCCTTTCCAACTGTAATAACAAAATGTTCCTATTAAAAAAGCTGTCGTCCTGTTCTCAGGTGTTATCTTACCTTTAACAATATCCTTGTAGAAAATCTGTTTATCAATCTTCCATTCTTGGCTATATCTGTTTATCTTTCTTAAAAGAGTTTCTAATTCTCCCACTGTTTTCTCCTTCGCCTTGCACTCTATCACGAAATGTCTTATTGTTTCAATTTCACCGCAAAATGTGCACCTCCCTTGTGTTGATGTAGGCGAGATTCTGTGTTTCCTTTCTTCAGTGGGAAGAATATTATGAATTTGATAGAGCATGTGCTCTTTCACTCTTGGCTTTAACATAGACGAGTGTAGTAGCCGTGCTGTTATCGCAAGCTCTTCTATTGTTGTTTGGCCATCAGTCACGATTTTTATCTGGGGTACATCCATGCTTTCTTTATAATATATTTTCAGTTCTTCCTTTGCTATTATTTTTGTTTGGAAATTTATTAAGCCTTTTTCTTCATTTTCTTTTATCTTTGCAAAACCTTTCTTGAGTTGCTGAGGACATTTTCTTGGATCCAGCTTCCATGACATTAGCACTGACCTTTCTCTGCCCATGATTCCTTCGGCTAGCGCTCTTACAAACATCTCTTCAGCTTTGGATTGAAGGTGGGTGACTTGCAAACCGCCTTCTTCTTTGCATAGGTACGAGTCGCTCATCTTAAGTTTTGGTGGGTACTTACCTTGCCATAGAAAACCATATAAGATCTTTTCTATTTTCTTCCTTGTTGTTTTTGTCATTTGGGATATATTGGAAAAATACCATACGAGCGGAAGACAGTATTGGTTAATGTACTGAGCTTTTTGGAAAATCGTCAGTTTCCGGTTTTGCCCATACTGTACTGAAGCAATTAGATTGGTCGTAACTTTCTGCCAGTTTTGCGCTTCCGTCTTCTGCCATGTTTTCTAAAACCAGACACCAAGTATCCTAATTTCTTGTGATATTCGTAGCCCGTGTAAGCTCGGTGCTTTGATGCTGTGTTCTTCCTCTGTCAAAAGCAGAACTTCACATTTGTCACCGTTCAGTTTTAAGTTAAAGATTTCGCAGTATTTCGCAGCGCCTAGAATTGCATTTTGATGGTCACTATCGTCAACGGTGAAAGTGCTTAAGTCATCAACGAAACCTTTGACCTTCAAAGTTTCGTCTATCATTTTAATTCCTCTGAGTTCTTTTTCTAGATATTTTAGGAGAGGGTCAAAATATAGCTCGAAAAGTAATAAGCTTAAAGGGCACCCTTGCCGTAGACCTGTAGCTGCTGTGAATGTTTCCGAGATTACTCCCGAAATTGCTATGACTAGAGTTGGGTTGGTGTATAATATTTTTATCCACTCTGTAAATTTGTGGTTAAAACCGTAGAATTCCATGACGATGAACAGCAGGACTCTCCTGATTCTGTCAAACGCTTTTTGTATGTCAAATGCTGATAATCTCATTCGAAGGTTCTTTTTCCCTTTCTTTTTTTGTAGATATAGAAGTAGGTCACGTATGCAGTTAAGGATGTCCGATGTTTTTCTTTTATCGACTCCTCCTCTCTGGTTTTTGCTAAGGATTGTTGGCAATACTTCCTTTAGTCGGTTCGATAGCACTTTAGAGAGAAGCCTGTAGTCGCATTGCGTCAGTGTTACAGGCCTCCAGTTATTTAAATTTTCTAGGTCCCCTTTTTTGGGAATGAGTTTTATAACTCCTGTCGTGTTCATCTCACCTTTCTGGCAGAGCACCGCGTTAAATAGTGAACTCAGGACTACTGCAAAACCTGGCTTGAAAAGTGGGTCTTTAAATAGCTCGTAAGGGATTCCGTCGAGTCCTGGCGACTTCCCATTGTGGGTCTGATTTATAGCATTCAATACTTCTTCAGGTTGGATGTTTCTACATTGCGTTCTGTTTTACTCGTTAGTGACTTAATTAATGCAAATATTCGATAGAAAATCTTCGAGCTTTTCTACGTCTTCCGTCGTTTCCTCCTGTTCTTTCTGTAAAACCTCTTGAAAAATGATCGGGCTTCCTGCAGTATCTCTTCTTTCCCTGTAACGTACCTTCCTGATTTTGTTCTGACCCTAGATATACTGGCTGCTTTCATTTTCTTCTTTTCTTTACAAATAATCGTCGTTGTTAACTGTTCGTTTTGAATTAACTGGTCAAGTTTCGTTCTTACCTTGATTCCACTTGCTATTTTTTCATTTATTTGCTTGATCTCATTCTGTACTTCAAAAAACTCTTCATTTACTTCCTTGCCGTTGTTTATCTCGTGTTTCAGTGCGTAAAGCACCTCGTGAAGGTGCTCCAAGTGTTTTTTCTCCATCCCATATAAATCTTTCGATATCGTTTTTGCATTTTCCGTTATTTTCCTTTTCGCTGTGATTTCCCAGAACGATACTATATCTTCATTTGGTAATAATTTCATCTCTTCCACAAGGCCTGATATAACTTTACGCATTTCTTCATTCTTTAGGACATTTGTATTCATTTTCCATATAGTCTTTTTTGTATTCTTCTTTCTATTTGTTCGCCTTCTTTAAAACTAAGAACCACTGCGAAGTGATCAGATAGTGGTGTGTATAGGTGTTGAATTTCGGTCACCATGGACATCGGTTCTTTTGCTGCATACATTCTGTCAAGTCGGGAGCCTCCCCCTTCCCTTTCCAGTTTACCCTTGTGTAATCTTTCGTTCCCTTTCTTTCCTCCCATACGTCGTGTAGATCAAGACCCTTTACTAGTCTTTGTAATGCCTTGGAAGATATGTCACTCGTTAAATCAGCGTCTTTTTTATTTATGACGCAGTTAAAGTCTCCCATCAGAATAAGCTGTGCCTTATGGATTAAGAAAGGAGCCAGCTCTCCCTCGAAAAAATCTTCTCTTTCTTTTCTCTTACTGGACCCAGAAGGTGCGTAAACATTAACGAACTGAATATTATCAATTTGACACTCTATTATCCGGCCTTTCCCGTCCGTCCTTACGTTCTTTACATTAATACCTTTTCTGTATATTATTGCAACGCTTCCTCCTCCAATTTCCGTATTGGTTTGAAACAGAAAATCTGGCCGTAGATTCTCTAGATGGTCTGTGTCCGTTTCTTGCGCGAAAGCAACATCAATTTGTTCATTTATTAAAAACGTCTTAAAAGCTTTCTGTCTGGCTTTTTGTTTAAGGCCGTTTAGGTTGATCGTCATTACTTTTTTGTTTCAGAACGTTCTCCTTCTTGTCTGGTCTCAATGCTTTCTTCATCGCTTTCGCTTCGAAATTCCACGTTTTTGCTACCCAGAGGGGGGACGTTTTTGTCTTCTTTGCCAAGATAGAGTGCTGCGATGAGTTCGTTGAGTCCAGATCATCTGGTTCTTCAAATACTGTTTTTTGCGTTCCTTCTGGGCTTTTTTGGAAGAGATGGGAAATACCGTCCACCATTTTCTCCATGTTTGTGATGATCCGTTCTCCAACAGACTGACCTTCTTGTACTGTAGTGTCCTCAGTCTGTTTGCTCTTCCTTTCAAAAATTCTTTTCATGCCTCTTGTGACGACTCCTTCATTTGTGGTGCATTCCATCTCCTGGTGGTCCATCTCATAGCAGCCATCCTGGGAGCTAACAGATAGGTTCCGTCGGCCCAATCTTTTCTGCTCCCTTTCCCGATCATTCGTTTCCCTAGAGTTCCTGTTTTTCCTCTTTTCTTCTTCCCGGAGCTGATTTTTTAGTTTTTCGATCTCCCGTTGAATGATAGGTTCTTCGTACTTCTTGCTGCTTATTGCATCCTCCAAAGTTGGAAAATCTTCCGCGTTTTGTGTATTTGCCGGTTCTTTTCTTTCCGTGAACCTTTCTGTTCACTGACCTTTTTTGAAGAATGGCGATTGGTTGCAGTCCTTTGCGATATGGCCTTGTTCATTGCATCGTCCGCATGTCTTGATCTGGCCATCATACCATACGCGAACGCGCATGCCATCGATCTCTAAGAAAGATGGGATCCCTTTCGTAAGGTGCATGCTTGCGGAGATTCGAGTTTTTGCAGTCTCTATAAAGCCATCTCCTTGGAAGAAATCCCTCTTGCAGTGAACTACCCTTCCATATTTTTTTTAGCTCTTGGCTTACCATCAGCGGGTCCATCTCGAAGGGGACTCGATCGACTTTTACCATGGTTGGTCTGTTTTCGCAGTCCTCAGTTGGTACTTTTGTTGTTTTCCCCCCTTTCTTTAGGAGCAGCGTGCCCTCCTCCCTTTGCCGAAGAAAATTTTGTAGGGCACCATGGTTTGCAAATTTCACGTACACGCATCGTTTGAAAAATAGACTCGACGAGTCTATACCGACAAGCTCTTCCTTTTGCAGACCAAGGCTTTTTAGCCATCGGTGAACCTCAAGCTCATCCGGTATTTCCGCCTCCTTGAAATTACTGAAACTGAGAAAAGCCGTGTTCTTCCTCGCGTATTTGAACTCACCGTTTACCGCGCTCATTTTCTCCCAACCTTTCTTTAAAACTACACTACTCTATCCTACAATTTTTTTTTAATTTTTTTTCTTATGCTTAACCTACACTAACTTACGAAACACCCTACTCTAAAACTTAAAATGGAAAACAAAAATACCATGATTGGTACTTTAAGGAATGGTCGGATTTGGAAAGTGTCAATTTCTAAGCCAATCTTGTCGGATTTACAACTCCACTGCAGCTTGACAATATCACAATTATTCGCAATCTCTCTACAATGATTGATCTACCACTACTTGCTTTAACTGCTTGCTTTTTCGAACAAAGGCTTTGCCATCAAACACAAACAACACAATAGACCTACACCACACCAGTATTTCGTCGCAAGAACACGTAGTAATTGCGTTGTAACCATAGGGGAAGAGTTCTGGCGTGTCAAAACTGCGCGTAAGATCGCATACAGGCCATCTAGCGTTTCAGAAATACATATACCTTGGTAGTTTTGTTTGGCCAGAGAAGCCGCTGACACTTGCCATATTATTCCAAACCCCTTCGACCTTCGATTGCTCTAACTCTCCCCGAATGAATTTAAGCAAAGAATGACTCATCCACGAGTAGAGATATACTAGTGTGAAGAAAGAATGACTCAAAGACGCGCAGAGCTAGACTAGTGTGAAGAAAGGGGTAGGGGTTTGACAAAAATTAGAAAAAGCGTTTCAAAAGATTTCGGATGTCCCCCTCCAGCCCCCCCCCCCCCCCCCCAGTTATCGGATCCAATCCGAATTTGACAATGAACATCCAAGACACCTGTTCTTGATACCAGTCAAGTTTAATGCACGCCCGATTATCCGTTCCAGAGTTATGAATGTTACTAATTTCCGGATTCCCCATCTTGCCACTCCCCCATTGATGGTCGGGTCGGGGAAGTGCTTATTTCCACGTTAATGCGGTTGGGTCCCTGATATGCGTGTCAAGTTTTATCGTCTTGGTCATGTGGAAGTGCCCAAACTTAGCAAAATGCGGACAGACCGACAGACAGACAGACATTACGATCGCTATATGGCACTTGAGTAAGCTCAAGTGCCATAAAAATGGGAAAGATAAAGTCTAGAGTCTGATTGATTCTTTGTTGAAACAGTAGACGGTGATGGAAAAAAGACAGCGTAATTTGTTTTTATTCTTGCGGATTGCAAATGTTACTTCCAGTCAAGCTAGAGTGGTGAAATTAGGATCAAAATTTTTAAATTTTAATTGTAGCAAGCCTGGAAATGTTCCTACTTGTTGGATATGGTTCTGGTCTGACACTGGGTGAGAGAGGGGGAGAAGACGCATACTCTTGAGTGAGTTCCCCAAACTCTAGCTCAAAACCTTATTTTTCAGCTTTGTTTACAATTTTCCGGCGAATATTCGCAATTTTCACATAATAAAAAGAGGTACTGAACTTTTACATCTATGGGCTATTTATCACCTATTCAGGGAGAAAGTGAGAAGACTGTACTTACCACAGACACACCATAGTGGATATGTGCCAAAGTACAGATGGCAGTTAACATGTATAAGATCATCAACTGCGCAGAGAGGGAAGTGCAGGGAGGCAGCAATGCAATCAAGACGGCGCCGATCACAGGGTAAATAATTCCCGGAATGAGATCACATTTAGTATCAGACATCTGGGATACAATTAGTCGGCACTAAAATGGAAATGAGATCGGTCAGTACAGTAGAGGTATGCTTATGTGAACGTTTGCTAACAGTGAACGATCACCGAAGACAAAACTAAAACCCAAACCAGGCATTTTTTCCTATAAATATTAGTAATAATCACTCACGCTTTTGTCACTTTTTGAATATTTTGCTAATTCACCATTCACCTATGAAAGTGACTCAGCTGACACCTCTATTTTTTTTTTAAATCTGAAAAGTTTGCCGGGAGGAACGCACCTTCAATGGAGAAGATGGCTGTCCGAACCGTCAGATGCCCTCAAAAGAGGAAGGACCTTTTAATAAATTCAAAATCAAAGAAATTTAATTGAATTTCTGCTTCAAGTTTGTGCCAGGATAACCCTGAAATAGTTGGCTGTTAGCTGATATCAAGTTTGTTATTTTTCATTTCCATTTTACTTTTTTATATGCAAGTAAGAAAGCCAAGGTAGTGGAACAGTTAAAAAAGTGTTCAAATAAGCATACCTCTACTGTACTAAACTGTTGTAGAGGTAAGCAGCGCCGAAAAAACAGTCATCTGGATACACTGTAAAAGAAAATCTTGCAGTATTTGCTACTGGGATTAATCTTGTCTCTAATGAGATAGGATTTTCTCTAATTCAGATTAATCTTATCCCAGTAGAGACAAGGTTAATCCCAGGAGGAACTTATTGCAGTTAACTTTAATCCTTACTCGGAGAAACTTGTTACAGAATATAAGGCTAGAATCGCAGGCTGGAAAAAAAAAAAAAAAATTTGTTGAAAGCTAGAGTCTGAAAGCTTCTGAGGCTTCTGAGGAGAGCTGTAAAATGAATTTTTGGAAAAACAAGTTTCTCGACAAGTTCATTTTCCAGCTTGAGCCTGAAGAGGAGCCTTTCGAGGAAGGGCGGAAATATAGCTGTAATAAAATTCAGCTGACGTATCCGTTTTGTAGAGTCAAACATAATTCGCAGTCAGCTTGGGCTGACGGAATACGTTTTGTGTATATTATTTTTAAATCTAAATTAGATTCTCTTAAAGCACAACCCTTACTAGAAATGATCTTCTCCCTATGTAATGGGCCAGAAAAAACGCTTTCCGAAAATACTATTACTTTCTACCTAGAATTAGCGATTTTCTTGTTAGCGCTTGTCTACTGTATCCAGCCTTTCTGCTCTCCCACGCGGCAGCTGGGCGCAAAACATTTGAAACAGAACGCACCGTGGTAAAAAAAATTAGAAATACTAAGCAAATAAAATAATTAAAACACAGAAGATTCTGATATCCTTATGTGTGAAAGAGTTGTAAGGGAAAGCTGAAGATTCCGGCAAACTTTGCGTTCTGTGACGAGCAAAATTCGGCAACGCCGAAAAAGTGCTTGAAATTCGTAGGCACTAAACGAAATCATTGAGAAAAGTGGGGTTTTTAGCAACTTCTAATTCCATAAGGGAGCTAGGTATATTATAAAAGGCAGAAAAAGCAAGAGGGGTCCTTTGAGGGATCTAAAATTTATCCGCAATAGGCTCTAGTAGAGACCCTGAGACTACGGACGGCCTCCCGACAAGACCGCCTCAAAACTCATCATATCCGATATCAGACATTGTACATATAAGACGACATTAGACGTTGAAAATATCAGAATGACAATCTGCCTTTTTAATATTCTTCTTATTTTAATATTTTAATATATATATATTTTGGGAATCGTTTGCCGGTGTGGTTGCTCGATATTTAAGAATAGAGGTATACGCACAAAGTGATACCACAAATCCGAAAGGTAAAATTCACAATAGGGAAATCAATTGTTCATGAATAACGAAAATACGAAGTATCGCATTTTTTTCTGGTTTTCAAGCATGTTTAAGTGAATTGGTGAGGCTTAACTAGGTTGGTCTCTCAGCCATTTTCGAAACTTTATAGGAATAACCGAATGAATTCCTTCTGGTCTTTAAGAATCCCAAGCTTTTAAAACAACCCCAAGGATACATTTTCACAGGACTGCAGTATACAGCGCCCTTCACACAATGGGGGAGTAACTACATGGATTTACCTGCCTTAACCGTATCATGTCACCCAACGAACAGCTCTAGCTCGACGGAAAGTTGAGATCAATGCGGGAAGCAATTTTTTGTCAGTACTGTGTTGCGAGAGCAACACTTCAGTTTCGTCCCGTTTTCCCTAATAGGAAGATATCTCGATACCAGCTTATTACTAGAAAATGGTAAGGGTCTAACCTCTGCGGTTTCCCTACTTCGGATATTCCGTTTGTTTCTTTTCAAGGCGGAAGGAATCTTCGATAGGTTGACAACTTCACCCTTTAACCGATAGCGAAGAGACAGATTGTGCTGGCGAAGCCAAACAAAGGTTGCTGCAACAGGGGTGTCACATATGGGCGGAGGGGGGGGGGGGGGGAGGGGGCAACATTTGGGGGGGGGGGGGCCAAATGTTGTCGGCCAGTCGGTAAAAAATAACCAAATTGGCGCGAAGCTTCGTTGTTTTCTTAAAACAATTAATTTTGTCATGAAAACAGTCAGTTTTTGGGATCCCAAAACGTAAGTGGAAGGATACCTATTACATAGCAAAAGTTGTCCGTCTGTCTGTCTGTCTGTGAGCACGATAACTCTCGAAGGACAAGAGATATTTTGATGAAACTTGGTGTGAGGATCGTTCGGGCCAAGGTAAAGGTCGAGTTCGTAGATGGGCTCTGTAGCCCTATATTTAGGGGAGGGGGGGGGGGGGGTCAAATTAAGGGGTAAACAAAATATTTTTAAACAGCTAATGAGATAGTCGATTAAGGGATAAGAAGACATGGTGAACACGGTTGTGAAAATCATTTTTCTCCGGACAAGTAGTTCGCCCGGAAACCGGCCAAAACCGGAAAGTTTGTTAAAAGTAAATGTTTTATTTGAAGTTGATCAGATGTTCGATTTAGGGGTAAGAAGACATGCTCAACATTGATGTTAAAATCATTTTCTACCCGGAAGTAGTTCGCCCGGAATCCGGTCAAAACCGGAAAATTTGTTAAAAGCAAAAGTTGTATTTGTTGTTGATTAGAAGTCCGATTTAGGGTGCTGATTCCATATATGACAATACATTTTTACCCGGATACATAGTTCGGCCGGAATCCGGCTGAAAAGGAAAATTTTTATAAGTTAAATTTTAATTTGAAGTTGATTAGATGTCGGATATAGGCAGAGGTGGTGGACTCGGACTCGTCTCGAGACACCTTTTGCTGGGACTCGGACTCGTCCTTTGTGGAGGAGGACTCGGGCTCGTCTCCTCTCGAAATCCGGGCGTGTCACCCGAGTCCAGGAGACGTCTCGGACCAGCAAATTCAAAATTGACGTCTCCAGGGACCAATACGAGAGATTGGCCAAGGGATGTTTACGTCGTAACCTTTGCAAGTAGGATTAAGTCAAGTAATACTCAAAATATGAACCGGAGGTAACAAGGTTGTAAGGGCTTTTAAAAGGTCACAGTTGTGAAAATGAGTGATCCCAAGATAGTTAGATAAAGATATTTAGATTACAAAATTTTCTCTACAGAGAAAAAGCAGTGGCAAATGCAAATTCTGCGTTAAATTAATCACAGAGACCCTTGGTACAACGTCAAATTTCAATCGTCATCTTGCCAGGAACCACAAACTGAAATAAGTAATTTTGCTGTTGACATGACACGGATATCCCATTTCGAAGGCACAAATCTAGTTTTAAGGTTTGTTTTGTTATTCAGTTGGGAACCTGTTAATTTTGAAGAACCTGAACACAACATTCTAACAGTTGTTGAAAAAATCAACACTCCCTTAGTTGCGAATTTTAGATTCAGATCTAATTTGTCATACTGGTGCTGAATCCCTCAACTCTTCAACTGAAAAAATTAGACCGTAAAGTCTCTAAGAATAGCATGTTATCTAACAATTACTTTTGCTCTCTCTAAACCATTTTGGTGTTGTGTGACATTCGCAGCTCCGCCAACTTCCAGGTATGCTAGGAAGATGAAACTTGGTAGGCAAATCAGAATAGTCTACTCCTCTCGTGGTGGGAGTGGGGGAAAGGGCTTGAATTATTTTCAAACGGGTGATGGGATCTAAATGAAAATGAATTGTCTCAGATGTTTCGCCTAGGATCGGATCGAAAAGTTATAACTGGGAAGGGACCAAAGGAAAAGGAGGATCTGTAAGGATCTTGGTAACCACTTTAACTGAGAACTTAAGGGTTTTGTTTATAAATGAATTCTAAGCTTTCTTAAAGTGCACATCTTAACTGCAAAGTACACAACATACTTTTGACCGGACGTCACATTTTAGTGTTCCTAGGACAATCCACTATTGCGAGCGCTCAAGCAGTTTCCGGTTTTCACCGTATTTGTCTAGTTGTGCCTTTTGGGGGTTCCACTCCCCACACCCACCAGGTTCAGGGGCAAATGTGCCCATGTTGCTCATAACTTTGCAAGACCTGGACATAGGACGATGAAATTTATTCTACTTGCACATCCTAGATCACCTCACCTTAGTGCGCTTGTTTTTCTAAACTGTAACACTGATTGATGATTTTTTTTTATAATTGTACCGTGTTCTTCAAAACTGTGCTAACTAAATTTTCATAATTTTTGGGCCCAGTTTTGTGTATGCCTTCTGCATGAAGAAATGTCGTCATCTAACATTTAGCACAATTTAATAGAATACCAAATCAGATATGTTCTATCCAATCGTATAGTTAACTCAGTTTTTTTTTTTAATTTCAGTTAGCACAGTTTTGAAGAACACGGTACAATTACTTTGTATTTAAAGATTATAGTTTATAGTCTGACAAAAACAAAACGTATTGTTAGAACTCAGGCCGTGACTCGGTCTCGAGACACCTTTTTCAAGAACTCGGTCTCGTCTCGAACAATTTTTTTCGCGGAATCGGACTCGTCAGCGTCACTTCGGTCTCGGTCTTGTCTCGGACTCGATCACAGCGGACTCGCAGCACCTCTGGATATAGGAGTAAGGAGATACGCTGAATTCGTTTTAGCTTTATTTTTTCCGACGAAACCGGAAAATTGGCAGAAGTAGGGCAGGAATTTTCGATCCATTTTGTCAAAATAGATATGACTTATAGGGGTAAACACACATGCTGGATCCGTATCTGAACTTGGTTTTCTCAGATGATTAACTCTTTGGCCTTAATCTGTTTCTAATTTTAATACTAAAAATGTTCAGGGAGTCTGGCGAAGACTGGATCTGGCGAAGACAAAACCCAATTGTCTGGATCAAAAATGTCAATCGACCCCACCAGCCACCATCAAACCTTTCAAGTAAAGCAAGTTCTGCTTTCTCAATTTCCTATACCAGTTTCACCAAGTTATCAGAATTCATGTAACTTATGTTTACGTAACATGTTTATATTTATGTTGTTTACGTTTATGTTATGTAATTTATGTTTATGTAGAATTTATGTATGGTACAGGAGGGCTATCCAACCTCAGACAAGATTTCAAATTTCCAGAGAAGTCTTTCCTTCAGAATAATCTATCTGGCTTAAAAAGGAACCAACAAATATGACGAACATACTAGACTGAAGCTAATTGAATGGTTTGCATACTGGATAAATAAATTTTGCTTCAATATTTCTAGTTAAACATATTTTTCTTCTCAAACAAGATCCTTTCATTCTAACCTTACCTCGATTGACTACAAAATGATGAAAAAGGGAGTGTTAGCAAAGCCAATAGCCAGAGAATCCCCTTTTCAAAGCAGCTTCAAAACAAAGAAAAGGCAAAGAATCTGAATATTTTTGGACACACGCCTGTTCAAACAAGTCATATTTTGCCTCTTGACTGTCAGGACAGCGTGTACATTTCATTTTAACATTTTCACGGTAAAAATCGAGGTAGTGTAAAAACGAGGTCAGGTACCCCTCCTGTATGTAACTGAACACTCACCGTAATATTGGCGAAGACCACACCAACCATAAAAACAAAACACCTGGGATCCTGCTCCAACACTTTGGCTGGACTGAAAAACGCCCACGTGGTTGTCGCTGCGAAGAGTGCAGCAGTCCCAGCGAGGGGTCGGAGGCCCCCTAGTATGCCACGGTTCTTGCCAGTGCCGTTATTCCAAGAGCTGAAAAAAAAATAAAAAATAAGTGAATAGGTTCAAATCTTCCCTCCCATACCAAGGTGTTACAGAATGTCGACAATCACTGTCTGTAAAAATGCCAAAAACATTTCCGATGACGAAAAAACGTTAATTACGTCAAAAGTGTTTCGACAGATCCAGAAATCTTATACAGAGGATGAATATTCCTTCAGCCCCAGCTGACTGCGAATTTGATAGTGCAAACGAATGCGTCAGCTGAATTTTGTTGGCCCTTCTTGGCAACGATCCTCAACAGGCTCAAAACCGCTCAGGTTGGAAAAAAGAACTTGTGGGAAAACAAACTAAAGATTCTAGCATAGCGTTAAATATTAAACTTCGTACATTCCTTTATGAGAGTTGCTTCGAGTTAAAAAGGTTGCTGTGACCTCATTTTGGACACGCCTGCTGTTTTTGCTGCTCGATTGGGCCGTTGATCGGGTAGACATTTGTCTGCATCTGGGTTTACTTTCGTTTTGTTGTAAAGCAGAGCTTGAGATCTGAATTTCCTTTCGCTGATGATGCCTTTCCATGTTTCTGGTAGTGAGTATTCGCCTGTGTCTCTGTTGATCCCTGGACGGTTTTTCATAATTTCAACGGCTTCTCTTATAGTTTAATAATAATAATAATATGACCTTTATTTCCATAATAGCACAACATAGTATGGCTAACAGAGGATCGTCATGACGTAGCACATGTCAAAACATTGATGGACAATATATACAGTACATGATAATAATGAATAGGCCTACACATTATAAACATGTCACGCAACAAGAACTAAAATGGGAAATAATCAAGTATCAAGAGTTAAAATGAGAAATAAAATAAGGTACGAATGATGATAAATATCGGTCAGACGAGTCAACTAGGGGCGGGGTAATTTGAAGCCGATCTTTTTTTTCAGTTTTTAGTCTAGTGATGGGCTGATTGGGGTTAGGCGATTGGTAATCTGGTAGAATGGATCTATGATTATCGGAAGATAGACATTTCAGTTTGATGAAGTCCAGTACATGTTGCCAGAATCTGGGCTTATTCAAAATGTTTAGTTTCAGTTTCAGTTTAGTTTCAGTTTATTTCAAATATCAACATATATCGTGGCTTGGAGCCAAATGGCGTGTTGAATACGTCAA
Source organism: Branchinecta lynchi (assembly GCA_023053575.1). Lineage (NCBI taxonomy): Eukaryota > Metazoa > Arthropoda > Branchiopoda > Anostraca > Branchinectidae > Branchinecta > Branchinecta lynchi. The sequence goes on from JAKZAP010000014.1 coordinate 735,230, forward strand.
TATACATGAAAGCAAATCAATAATGTCTGTCATAATATCAGATAAATAATTCAAACTTAATATGGCCTAACACAAAAACATAACAATGAGACACACACAAGAATGACTAAACCTCTTTGTTGAAAATATGTAAAAATTTAGGGATAAAACTATTTCTGTAGCTTGGGTATTCGCTCCGCACACGCTCTTTGCAGACGCAAACGTTGAGGTTGGAAGAGAGGCGGCAGAAGGGAGCGGAAGGAGGGGTTCTGTAGGGACTTCACACAACGTGGGATGGGTTTTCGAAAACGTGTTCGGCCAGTGCCGATTTGAAGATGTAATTTGGACGGTGTCCATTCGAAAGGGCGTGGTTGATCTCCGGTTCGTTTTCTGTGAGCCTCTTTTCGAAAGTCCTCTCTGTCCTGCCGACATAGCACTTCTCACAGTCGCAGGGTATCCAGAAAATACCTCGTTGGTTCTGGTTTGAGACTTGATCTTTGCCGGTGTTTAGGTTAGGTAGGTTGAAGTAGAGTGTTTTGAGCCCGGTGAAATGCTTCGATGTTGTACTTTTTTAATGAATGAGAATGAAAATATAAATACCTAAAGACGTTCCAAAGTGACATAGGAAGACTTGTTAACAAAGAGCCAGACCACATGAGGAGTTCAAATGAGACTCCTGACGGAATTCCTCCAGGAAGTGTGAAGTGCCAGAACTCTTGTCCATAAAAGAAACTCAGTAGATAAACTGTCAGGCAGAACTGAAAAGAAAAGATATTGCATCCGTCTGTACTAACTATAAACTACAACAGTTGCGATTTTGCAGATACCATGGTATCTGTTACCACGGTAACTGGATCTGCAATTAGTCGTTTTCGCAGTTACCATGGTATCTGATATACGGTGCTGAGCAAAAACGACAAATGCCGAAGTTGAGCTTTTCGAAGTCATCCCAAAAAGAAAAACTGATATTCAGTCACATCACTAAGTGCCAAACTTCTTTCCCACCAGTTTGACAAAAATTGATGGAAGTGAGATGACTTTTTCCGATACCACGGTCGGACCGTGGTAGACGCCTTTTGACTGTGGTATCAGATACCACGATAACTGCAAAAACGACTTTAGACCGTGGTATCAGATACCATGGTATCTGCAAAAACGCAACTATTATGTCAGCATCTGTTAAAGACGTCCTTAAAATACACTGATTTTACTGGAAGCCAACGCATATCTGTATTTGATCCGTAGCTGATCCGAACCAGGCGTCCAACGATGCACGTGGTTAGACAGGCGCTGCACGTCTAAGCGCAGCATTTCTTCGCAGTAACACTACACGCCCGGTATTCACAGGGTTATCCATTTACGCTTCACCATGGTTTAAAATACGCGTGAGGCTGCGAAAAGCAACTTATCACTACACTTCTCTTGATCGCACGATATTGTTGTATACAAAATACACTATTTGTAGGACATCCGACTGAAAGTCTGCCTTTTTGCTACTATTCTTAATCAAAATACAAAATAATGTGGGTTTTAAAGCATAAGGAAAAATTCAGATAAAATGCAGAACAATAGTTAACAGATATTTGTTATTTAATGAAGTTAAATAACATAAATAAACTGAGTGGAGGTGCAGACGTAGCCACTTGGATTAGGTCACTCCATTGTGAGAGAGCAGGAAAAAGAGAAAGAAAAGCTGGACAGCCGACTTCAAATCAGCTACAGGACAAACCCACTTGGAGATATGGCTTGTACCAATCAGTACTGACAGCCAGCATTTGTACTACTGATTTTTTCTAGTAGCAAAAATCGAGCCATTGACTGCCACCTTTTACCAAACATCCAGTCAGTGCGCTTCTTGAGTCGGCTTCCAACAGATTACAGTCCCGAGACCGAACAACTCGTGTGTAAGACCGAACGACTTTTGTATCATGTACTTTATGATGTTTTATTGTAGAACTTAAAAGTTTAAGTGAAAAGGGCTGAGACAATCTAGTTACCCACCACTTAATTTACTTAAAGAGTCTTGAAGACCCGAAGAAAATCCGTTACGTCGTAGCTTCGCACGATAATCGATAATAATATAGTGGACTTTCTCTGTCGGATTTGTGGTACCTCTATGACCTTTTACCTGTGCTGTATGCTTGAAGAAGACAATTGCGAAAAATAACTGGTCACGCAGTGAGCTACCTTCCGCGAGCTGATCACTGGCCACTGAAAAGCCACGTTTGTGTTAAGATACAAATTTTCCGCGTCGTGGTAGAATTATGCGTTGTGAGTACGGCCGTAGATATTCTGAACGCCATGCTAGAGTAAATAGTGGCAAATAAAACAAATCCTTTACACAATCCTAATAATACAATGTGTTCAGTTAAATGATACAAAAATAAGTTGGCTTTTCAGTTAAACTTTATCTTCACGGGATGTTTATCGGTGATGTTACCAAACCACTTTGAAGCGGGCAAAGAGACTTTTGGCGTGCGAAAGATTTATTTACTTGTCCATCAACATCCACAGTCGGGCTGCCAAGAAAATGTAATAGCTATCATCTATCATAAAAGAAATTAGTACTTACCAGTTGTGAGATATCATACCCCCATGGAAGAAAGAGGACACCCGTGTTGTACTTCTCCCAGTGGGATGCCATGAAGGTCACCAAAACGCAGCCAAGGCAGCCGTAAAATCTGAAAAGGGGTATCCCCATATGACCCCTTCCGAAAATGGAATATAGGGTGGCAGGAATAAAGAAGGATGTCCATGCATCTAAGCCGTGATCAAACAGCTCACCAAGTGGGCCGCTAGTCCCTGTCCGTCTTGCTTGTTTGCCATCGATCCCATCTACAAGGATAAACAAAAATCGTCAAGTTCCTGTATGCACCGTAAAAAAAAAATCTTGCAGTATTTGCTACTGGGATTAATCTTGTCTCTAATTTGGATTAATCTTATCTCAGTACAGGTAATATTAATCCCAGTAGCAAATACTGCAGTTATCTTTAATCCTTACTGGGAGAAACTTTTTACAGTGTGGGTTCATCCTCCCACAGCTGGACTTCGTGGGTTCATTCTTCCACAGCTGGACGTGTCACCGGGTCGTGGTGGGGACCGGGTACTGACGGGAGAACACGCATATTTCCATTAGTGTGAATGTCATACATTGAATTATAAATGTTGCATTTAGCTAAAGAAGTTTTTCCATCCCGTGCACAACAAATTTGTCTTCTCAGCGGGGCTCTGGACCTTTTGTTATTTAGTTTATTATTAAAAGAACCTAAACCTGAACCATAAAAAAAAAATCAGACCAGCCTTCCACTTGAACTAAACAAGATTCTCACGTACTTCCATCTTACTACAAAGGTAATCGACTTCTAGGGTAAAGACTGGAACAGACGTGTTTTCCATCACAACTTCAATTACGAAACTGAAAAAATCTAAATTTTTCCGTCTGGAATCGATGACGTGAGCTGCAGCAACGTTTCTTGCCCTAGAACAAGCAATCAAAATCTGGACAAAGCATTATGAGGCGCTTAATTCAGGACCAACATACCTAGTGTATGTGCAAGAAAATGGTTTACTGCAATAACCAACCAAATCCATTGTGGGATCGGCAAAACATCAGTGACGACTTGTGAAGGGCCCCAGAAGTCGTAGTCATAATGAGCGAGAATAAAGAAATTTATCGTCGTCAGCAAGAATCCAGAAAAGGTCAATGTGTTCGGGGCTATCCATGTTGGGCAGATCTGTAAGAAAATAGCGTCATACTTTCAAGTCATTTAAAAATAAAACCTTCCCAATTTTCCTGCTGATAATTTCCAGTTTATAGACTTGGACATAGTCAAGAAGCAGAAGATCGTTTGTTACTTTTGTAAGCTGGGATTGCTTCGACATGAACAAAAGATCTTATTCTTCAGACTAAGATTTATTTTCGAATTTTCAATGAAGATGTACAGGAGTGCTGTAAGTTTTATGTCAGTCACGGAATACTTGGATGAGTGCAATTGCTGGAGTTAAGACTGATGAAATTATCCCCCTGTTCCATTGTCGCACTGTGCACTTATCAGTCTGGGGTTCCTTTAAAATTAAGGTTTAATCCTCTTGATAGTATCAGAAAAGGCAATCCTAAGGGAGACCCAGACAGGCATATCCTAGGTACATCCATGCTATAACCTAACCTTGGGCCATCCTTTACAAAAATAGTGGTTCGTGGTAGTCTAACTAAGCCTATATTTTAGTTCTAGAGTCTCACCTTGACAACGCTGTTCCAAAATGGATGCATGACGTATCTGCTAAGAGGACTGTTGTCGATTGCATTGTACTGAAAATAAAATAAAAATATTTCTATGGACAGAATACTACAAAAAATGACCTAGAGTTTCTAGGTAAGGGAAGCCAGGTGACCTTTCTTTAACAGCATTTCCTACCACTGCTTCCTGGCAGAAAATTGAAAATTAGTGTCTTTTTCTGTGTCTTATTTATTTTCTTTCATTTACTCCGCTTTGTAGAAATGGCGGGTTATAAATAAATTACTTACTTATTACTTAGTTTATTCATGAAGGGTAAAAACCACCTTTAGGTCTTAGTTAAGCTAATCAAAAACCGAAATTTTCTAACCTCCTTGCCAACACCCGCACCGGTAGTCAATATAAACTCTCATGGTATTCATATTCATCATAACATGGTGTTATGATCTGTTTGAAATCTATTAGGTTGTGTTATAATCTAGTCATAACCAGTCTGCTACCATCTTGGAAGGGAGAACATGGAAGAAGATCACAGTCCAGGAAAAAAAGGGTGACTTTACTTTTTATTTTTACATTGTTCTTGAAATATCCCAATAATTCTAATGGTCCAAACAAAACTCCTCGGTTTAATTATAGCAAGTGATTTAAAATGGCACCCCTAACGAAGGAATGGTAAAGCGTAGACATACCGGCCTTCATATGCTACAATTACTCACTAAAAATAGGTTCCTTCAACAAGATCTGCTCCGCTTTTCTTCCATTGCTTGTTGATTGGATTTGTAATTTTTAAAGCCCTTTTCGAATGGTTTCCAGCCGATCGGTTTGCTCCTGGTTCAGCCCTGGATGCCATACAGCGCGGCAGTATTCGAGCAGTGGCCGTATGTACACCATTACGCACTGGGCCATGACTTAGGCACTCTGCAGTCCAAACCTCTTAAGGATCATTTACACGGCAGGTATTTTTCCCCAGAGAAGAGAAGGGAAAGTATTCACACAGTAGTCGGGTATGTTTCAAGGGAGAGTACTGTCGTGTGGCAATAAATTACAAGCTTGTAAGGCTCAGGATATCTCTCTACAATGGATACCAACATGTGTCCAATTGGACCACTTTTTACATTGGAATAATCATCATCGATCACCTGTAATATCGTTAATCAAGCATTGTAGCTGACATATCAATGTATACATTATCTGAATATGTGTTTCAAAGTCAGCTTGGGCTCAAGGAATATCTGTTCCAATATTCGAAGCTGGAAAAAAAGCTTCCGATACTCTTATTCTTGAGAGGGTTGTTCTAATACAATGGTTGCTGTTTCCCACTTAAGCTTTCAACGAAGTTTGGGCTACTTGACTGGCAAAAAACACCTCTGCTGGAAAACCACTCAATATTTGGGGGTAACAGTGATGCAGGACGGGTATTTCTGAAGCTGATAATCCGTAATGGAGCTAAGTTTAATGTAAAAGTTGGGATTTGTGATAGGATTACCCTCACGTGTGCAAAGTTTTTATGTAGTAGCCTAACTGTGTTTCGCGATCTTCAGCTCCCGGTGAAAGAATTTTTGATATCTCATTATGTTGATGACGGTATAGCCTACCTATGACTGTAAATTGCTGCGTTTTTTGCTGTGATCCGGCTAACTGACCTACAAGATTTCCCACTATAAGTCGTTTTCTTCCTTCGGTTAACCGACCTAAGTTTTTATGAGCTATTTTTTTTCCTCCGCTTGCCGGTCGGTTAACCAGCCTGTGGACTTAGGCGGGAGCTGCATCCAATCGACCTAGGCTCTTGGCCCAGCCCGAAATTCAAAATTCCCATTGGTGAGATAGGCGACAGGGATTGGAAGGGTCGCTGTCACTTCCGCAACACGTCAGTTCGCATAAACGTCAGTTCGCCTAAACGAAAAATCCGACAGTTCGTCAACACGTCAGTTCCCTACACGTCAGTTCCACTACACGTCAGTTCGTCTACACGTCAGTTCACCTAAATGTCAGTTGCTCTACACGTCAGTTCGCCTACCGTCAGTTGACATAAACGTCAGTTCAGTCACCGTCAGTTCACCTATTTTAGAAATCCGTCAGTACGTTAACACGTCAGTTCAGCTACACGTCAGTTCCCCTACACGTCAATTCGCTTACCGTCAGTTGACATAAACGTCAGTTGACATACACGTCAGTTGACATAAACGTCAGTTGACATAAACGTCACTTCGCCTACAAAATCCGTCACCACCCCCAGAGATTCAGACCCGCCTATTAGTTCGAAGTCGACTGGGTCACCGAAAGCAATTAAGCAGAGGGAATAAAACCCAGGGGATTAATAAAACGAAGCCGACATTTGCGCATATTGATGAGGGTAAAATTAGTTAAGAATCACCGGGAGCTTGCAATCAGATGCGGCAGACGGGGCTAGTCAAACGAAAACTGAAAAATATGAGGTGAACGTATAATTAAACACAAATAAGGGCTTAACAACCATCGCAAGGTGAAGGACCAAAATGTGCCAGTGATTCTCAATCTTTTCCGAAAGGGTACCGGAAACAGTGAGGGACGAACTCTTTTCTCTTGGCTCTTGGCCAGTGCTTCCTCTATTGTCTTCAAACAAGACCAAAGGTTTCGACGGGATCCCACAAATTTCATATCTGATCCAGACAGTTGGATTTTGTAGATAAAAATCCGGTCTTCGCCAACCAATTTTAACTGGAATTTAGAAACAGAGAGACGTGGATTCAGCTTGCGTGTTTACTCCTATAAGTCGTATATACTTTGACAAAATTTATCAAAACTTCCAGCTGCCTTACTGCTCACATATTTTCCGGTTTCTGCCTGGTTCTTGGCGAGCTTCTTGTCCGTTATGTACTATATACTACCTTACAATATACTACAGATAAAACTTTAACTTTTAACGAATCTTCAGGTTTTGGCCGGAGCCCGAACTATTTGTCCGGCGTGGAATATTGACACACAAGTTCAGCATGCCTCTTTACCACTACACCCATCCTCTAATCAAAATAATTTTCATATTCGGGCTTTTCATATTCAGCATGTCTCCTTATCTCTGAATCGATTATCTTATTAGATTCTAAAATATTTTTTCGTCCCTTAGTTTGACCCCCTCCCGACCCCTAAATATAGGGCTACAGACCCCATCTTCGAAATTGACCTGTAATTTGAACCAAAGATTCTTTATGCCAAATTTGTACGAAATATCTCAACCCCTACGAGAGTTATCGTGCTAACAGAGGAGAGACAGCCAACTCTTACGAAGTCATAGGTGCGGGATCCCAAAAAGTAGTAGCCCTCCAAAATAGTAGATAAAACTAGAATTTTCTGTTAATTGATAGTAATGCAATCACCAGTCCCATTTACAAGTTAGTTCAATAAATTAAAAAAGTAAACAAACATATTTCTGTCTGCTAAAATAAAAAGTTTCTAATATAGAGCCACATTATCCACATTAGAGCCTAACATCAATAAATTTTCTCCCCAGAAATAGCTATTATTCCAATAGTTCCGAAAAATCCATAAAAACAAAACAAGAGCTGTAAGCTCATACGGCACTTGCAGGGGTTAAGATATATTTTTCATCAAAAGAACTTTGCGGTTAAGATGCGCGCTGTAAGGGGGCTAGAACTTCATTTGTAAGCAAAACCCTTGAGGCAAAAATGACACTTGGCTGATGGCGACCATGAACATACATATTTTGCTTAAAAGTATTTTTCTTACTTTGCGGTAAAGGTTGATACGGTAATAATCGGATTTGGGAAGTAGCTATTTATAAGCAAATCTTGTTGAATATCTAATATTCCAGCGAAGTTTCGTCGTCCTAGCTCATCTGGAAGTACCTTAACTCGCGATCACCGGAATCCCAGACCCCCCCCCCCCCTCCAACTCCACCCACAATACCCGGAGCCAATCCGGTTCTGTAAATGATGCCCAGAGCATCTGTTTGTTATTCTACAATGTTCGATCCTGATCACACCAGTCTAAGCGGGTCTAGTATTCCCCCCCCTCAACAGTTGTCGGATCCGATCCGGAAATGGCGAAGATCACCACAGGGATATGTCCTCTGTTCATTGATTAAATTTCACTCGAATCCGATCGCCCGTTCCAAAGTTGCGCATGACTCAATATTCAGGATTTCCCTCCCTCCACTCCCCCCTAAGATTATCATATCGAAGATTTTTTTTTTTTTTCCAAGTCAGTTTGAACGGGTCCCTGATATGCCTGCCAAGTTACGTCATGAAAATCCCCAGAAACTGGAATTCCGGGAAACCCCCTACACACCCACCCCCCAAGTGTCCGGATCCAGTCCAACTGTGTAAAAGATTAACTTGGAGCAGATGTTTGTTCTTCCCAGTAAGTTTCACTCCGATCCCTCCATTCTAACCGTTTCTCCAGATTTCCGGTCTCCCCCCCCCCCAATTCCCCCCTAGCCCCCCTAGCTATCGAATCTGGTCAAGACTTTAAACGGGACATCAGCCATATATAATCTATTCAGTTACTAAGTTTCATTCCAATCCGATCACCCGTTCGGAAGTTACACACTGCTCAATTTCCCGGATTCCCCCGCCCTCCCCCCCCCCCCCCAAGATGGTCGGATCGCAAAAATTATTTATAAGTTTGTTTGGTCGGGTCCCTGATATGCCTGCCAAGTTTCATGGTCCTAGCACATCTGGAAGTACCCTAACTCGAAAAAGTGTGACAAACTGCCCTCAATTTTCAAGTTCGCACCGCCCTCCACTCCCCCAATATGGTCGGATTGGGAAACTGATTATTTCCAGGTTAGTTTGGTTGGGTTGCTGATATGCCTGCCAAGTTTCATTGTCCTAGTACATCGGGAAGTACCCTAATTCGAAAAAATTTGACAAAAAAACCGGACCGACCGACAGACCGACGGACGGAATTGTGATCGGTATATGGCACTTGAGCCAGAGGCTGCAAGTGCCATGAAAAAAAAATATTCCTTGAGCCCAAGCTGACTTTGAAAAATATATTCAAATAATTATTATTTGAATATTTTATTATTTGAATTATTATAATAATGCATACAACGGGTACGTCTGCTACGATTCATTGGCAGGGACGAACATTGACAGCCTGACGAGGACCCTTGTTAAGAAGGGCCAAATATCGCTGCCAAAGCATCGTAGCTGACGTACCCGCTGTATGCATTATTTACAACAAAAAAAATGGAAAATCAATATTTTTCTACTTAAATACAGACAGTTTTAACACAGAGTGAACCAGACTGTTTTAAAACTTTATACCGCAGTCAAAAATTTCGAAAATCAGACTCCTTCATGGTAAAAATCGACCAGATTACTTTCCAAATAACAGTGTGTCGCAGACAAAATCTTTAAGATATATGTGTTTTCTGTAAAAACCCTAAGTCGCTTACTTACCCGATCAGACCATCGTGGGGAAGTAGTCAACTCATCGTGGATTTCAAAAGTTTATATTCCAAAAACATATTTTGTGTGAACTGATGACGCAATCATTAGTCTCATAGGCCTAGCTATCCCTCAGCGATGAAAAACAAGACCAAAGGTTTCGATGGGATCCCAAAAATTCAATATCTGATCCAGACAACTGGGACTTGTCTTAGCCAGATCCAGTCATCGCCAGACTCCTTGAACATTCTTACAATTAAAATTCAGAAACAGATTAAGGCCAAATAGCTAATCATCTGAGAAAAACTTCCTACCACTACCGCCAATTTCCCGATTTCGGTTTTCTTTCCCCGATTTTCTTTCCCCAATAATGAACATCTAGTCAACTTCAAATAAAAATTTAGCTCATAACACATTTTCCGAGTCCAGGCGGATTCCGGTTGAACCATATGTCCGGGTAAAATATGATTGTCACACACGGATTCAGCATCTCTTCTTACCCCTTGTTATCTAATCAACTAGAAATAAAACTTTAACTTCTACCAATTTTCCGGTTTTGGCCGGATTCCGGGCGAACTACATGTCTCGATAGAAAATTGTTTTCACATAAGTGTTCAGCATGTCTTCTTGCCCTAAATCGGACATCTAATCAACTTCAACTAAAACTTTTAATTTTAACAAACTTTCCGGTTTGGGCCGGATTCCGGTCGAAATACTTGTCCGTCGAAAGAATGGTTTTCACCACCGTGTTCAGCGTGTCTTCCTACCCCTAAATCGAACATCTAATCAGCTTACAATAAATCTTTTACTTTTAACAAACTTTCGGGTTTGGGCCGGATTCCGGGCGAACTACTTGTTCGATAACAAAATGATTTTCACCATCGTGTTCAGCATGTCTTCTTACCTCATAATCGACTAACACATTAGCTGTTTAAAAATATTTTGTTTGCCTCTTAATTTGAAACCCCTCCCCCACCCCTAAATGTAGGGCTACAAAGCCCATCTTCGAACTTGACTTGTCCGACGACCCAACGAATCCTCACACCAAGTTTCATCAAAATATCTCATTCCCTTCGAGAGTTATCGTGCTTAGAGACGGACGGAACCAAAACGTAATTGGAGGGATACCTATGTCATAGGTCATAGGTATGTCATAGGTGACCATAACATAGGTATCCCTCCAATTACGTTTTGGGATCCCAAAAGTAAGAGATGGAAGCTCAAATGGCACTTGCAAGGCTGGGTCAGATGAAAGTGATGGTCAGAAGTATTGTTTCCACTTTTTGGTTAAGATTCGCACTATAAGGGTGCTGAAAATTAATTTCTAAGAAAAACCCTTGAGGCAAAAAGGATCATGTACATGGCGATCGTGAAAAAGTAAATTTTGCTTAAAAGTGTTTTTTGTATTTTGCGGTTAAGATGAGTTCTTTAAGGAATGGTGATCTCTAACCCAATGATGTCAAGTTTCTAATACTCCAGCAAAGTTTTATGGTCCTAGCACATCTGGATGTACCTTAACTCACAATCACCGGAATTCCGGACACCCCCCCCCCCCTTCCCCCTCGAATCCGGTTCGATTCTGTCAGTAACGTACCTAGGACTTGTGCCTGTACTTCCCACCAAGTTTCATCGTGATCGCTCCACTCTATGCGCGTCACAAGATTTCCGGTTCTACCCTCCGACCCCCCCCCCCCCCTCCCAGTTGATCGGATCAGGTCCGGACTTGAAACGGGACATCTGAGACATGGGATCTTTCAAGATATCAAGTTTCATTAAGATCCGATAACCCGTTCGAAAGTTATGCATGCCACTAATTCCCGGATTCCGCCGTCTCCCCCTCCCCCATGAATGTCGGATGGGGGAGTGACTGTTTCCAAGTTAATCTGGTCGGGTCCCTGATATGCCTACCAAGTTTTATCGTCCTAGTCCACCTAGAAGTACATTAACTACGGATCGCCGGAATTCCGGAACCCCCCTCCAGCTCCCCCCATAGTGTCCGAATCCGATCCAGTTCTGTCAGTTGCTTATTTAGAGCTTGTTCTTGTTCTTACCACTAAGTTTCATACGGATCGCTCCACTCTAAGAGTTTCACACGATTTCCAGTTCTCCCCTCCAACTCCCCCCCCCGATTCATCGGATCCGGTCCGGATTTGATATGAGATATCTGAGACACAAGGTCTTTCCAGATATCAAGTTTCATTAAGATCCGATCACCTCTTCGAAAGTTATGCATGCCCCTGTTTTCTGGAATCCGCCACCTCCCCCCCCCCCACGATGGTCGGATCGTTCAAGTGACTATTTCCAAGCTAGTTTGGTCGGGTCCCTAATATGCTTGCCAAGTTTCATCGTCCTAGAACTTCTGCAAGTACCCTACTCGAGAACAGTGGACCGACCGACCAAAAAGTGATCGGTATATGGCGGAGCTGCAAGTGCCATAAAAATCTAATTGTGTTTTAGTTGCCCAGCAATTAGTATTTATATCTTGAAGTTGTAAGCTAGCTCTCTTCAAAATACATTTATCAGAACCGACTGTCCTTATTCGCCTCCCTGACCCCAGCTTAGCGAAGCTATCAATTACAATGAGAGTTTTCCCTGGTGTCTACCAACCGTATTCTTTCTTTCGTAACGTGAACCAAAACTGTCAGAATTGACGAGAGGCTCCTGACTTAATTTTTGCCCTCATTAAAAGTGAATTGTCGGCTTCTCTTATTAATCCCCTGGGCGAGCTTCCGTAACTATCCCGTCGACAACAACATGTGAGCAAACTTCCGGGAAATGTGTGTGAACTTACGTTTATGCCAACTGACGTTTATGCCAACTGACGTTTATGTCAACTGACGTTTATACCAACTGACGCTTATGTGAAGTAACGGTAGGCGAACTGACGTGTAGCTAAACTGTCGGATTTTAGGATTAGGTGAACTGACGTGTAGGTCTACTGACGTTTATGTCAACTGACAGTAGGCGAACTGACGTTTGGTCAACTGATGTGTAGGGCAACTGACGTGTTGGCCAACTGACGTGTTGGTCAACTGACGTGTTGATGAAGTGACGTGTTGATCAACTGACGGATTTTTGGGGGTCAACTGACGTGTAGGCGAACTGTCGGAAAATGTTGGCGTACTGACGGAATTCTGTGGCGAACTGACGTTTATGTCAACTGACGTGTTGCGGTACTGACGGGACCCCGATTGGAAGACACCATTTTTTCTTATAAGCCATTTGTTAGAGCTCAGTTATGATAAAGAGAAAAAGTGTATAGACGTGGCGTGGCTGGCGTTCTAGGTCGTTTCCATTAGAAAAGAGTCATTTTGTTTTTCTTCTTTTAGGGTTTATTATTGTTTTTTCTGTATTTTCCCTGTTTCTCGTTTCGTTGTTTAGCAGTTTATACTGCGGAAAAGAAATTAGTCGCCTTCATTATTCATTTATTATCATTCTCTTCTCAGAATATATTATTCTTTGGGGGATGGCTTGCGCTTTATTTGCCCTAGCAAGTCATTTTTGCAGAAGGATATCCCGGGTACTGAGCTCCGATTCTTATTATTTTCTTGCTTTCGTGCAAAATTTTGCCAGCCTGGTCGTCTCGTTAGCATTGATTTATTTTGTCGCGTCTCTTCGCGTCTGTGTTCCCCTCAGAAGATTTGGTATTATTACGAGTTTTATGTCCCTTTGGCTGACGAGGGGTACGATTCTTCGGCAGTCCCTCCTAGTCATTTTTGGGAGTTGATTCGTCTCGTTGCATATCCGATTTTGGAGCTGGATACTTTTCGTATTGGATTTTTACTTGCATGCTAATAATAGCATTACAGAGTCGTAAGTAAGCTGGAGTACGTAGCCTATACTCATATGTAAATTGTGGTCTTTCCACCTATTATTTGTTTCGTCACAGCGCCCATTAGCACTTATTTCCTGATATAGTGTTGCCTCTGGCGCCTTTTGGAACTTTCGAAATGGATCATTTTTTGACTTCGTTTTGCTCCCCTTTTTTTTTTTTCTTTGCCACCCTTGTTGTCCTCCTATTTATAAAGCAATATTTTGGAATCCGACGTTTCTTGATTTGTTGGGCCGTAGAGCGGTAGATTTTCCTGGAAGGTTAGTTTAACCTGGATTTTTTTATTTTTTCTCTTATATTATTCATCCTAGTATAAAATTAAATTTTGTTTTGAATCGTGCAGTTAGTCAAGGGGACCAACATTGACCGAGCTCACTCGAGGTTTACCGGTGCATGACGTCACTGTGCGATATGATTTTGATCTGTAGGTTACACTGAAGATTCGCTTCTCATACGACCAAGAGAGCGACAGTTCGCGATGCTGCCTCTCACTGGGTTCGCAGAAATTGTGAAAATTTTAGTGTTTTCTTTTCAGGATTTTTAATGAATGTTAAAACCTTAGATCATTCCTTCTTTTTAATATTTTCGTTGTTGCCATTTCTTAAACTTTCTTTGTCGCGCCGCTGAATTTATTAAATGGTTTAGAAGATTATCGTTATTATTGTCTCTATTTTCTATTCTTTTCGGTGGCAAAATTAGGTGGTATTAGTAATCGCTAATCGGCAGAATTCATATTTTACGACACTCGGGTTAGAGTTCTATATTGATCTTTTATTTCCTTTATTTTGGACCTCTTGTCATAAGATGATTTCATCGTCCGTCGTTTATCTTCGAGCTCCTCTTTTATTATTATAAAATGTATCAGGATTGCTACTCATCTAATTCGGTGGCTTTGGCTTTATTACGTTTCTTTGGCCGAATCAATTTGGGGCTTATTTTCCGGTCCATTTGACACAGATTGGATATCCGTCTTTGCTGCATTCACAAATTTAGTCTTTTCGGCGGTTTTGATATTCGGCCGGAGCGAGTTCGAACTACCTCAGTCCCTTTACTGGTTACTTTATCCGTAGTTTGACCATGGTATTGATTAGGATTCTTGACGACCGGTTCCGAAGGGCCTGGTATGGGTTCGTCGTATTGCTTTTTTGGAGCTTTCTCGCTTTTTTCAAAACTGTCCGTTACGAGCCGTTTCTTTGGTCTTCCTAGATCAGGATCTCTAGAAGAGGATGGGGTCATAACGTCCCAAGCACGTGACTGACGTTGCTTTATTTTCTTAGCCTTTTCAGACAATTTTCGCGCTTGTTCCGCAGCTGAGGTTGGAGGGTTTGTATATTGGTACGTTTCGAGCGAAAAGTTTTGTGAGGGCAGTCCACTGGGCCCTGGCTCATCTGGGTTAAATACGTATTCGGTCGGTGTTTGGGGTTCAGGCTCTCTAATCATTTCTGGGGCTTGGTAATTTGGGGCAAATGGATTTATGGCCTGCCACTGAATCGGTTCTTCGGCTATTGCTGGGGCCCTATTGGCTGATTCCGGTACTTTATATTCCGGAGCAAATGGGTTTAAACTTTGTTGTTTATCTCTTCGGTATTCCTGCAACAGTTCGGTTGGGGAAATTAACATGTATTTTCGAGAACCTGCTATTTCTGGTTTCATCTTCCAATGATCATAATTTGCAGGAGTGTCAAAACTTTGCCATTTTTGGTCGAAAGGTAAGGTTGTGGGCCAAATAGCTTGGTCTAAGGTTTTGCTCTCTTCTTCGTCCTCACTCAATGGATACACATCAGTGGGTGAAATGCGGTAAAAATGCCTTGACGAATTTAGTTTTGGTTTTACTTCCTCAGGTATTTCATAATCAGTTTCCGGAGAAGGGGTTCGAAAGTAGGGAATTCCTATGTCCGTCGGGTGGTTGAGATGGATTGGCGAAACATTTTCTTCTACCATTAAATCCGGTTGATTTCTTCCGCGTTTTGGGCTAGAAATGCGCGAAGGGAAGAATTGCATCTGATTTTGTTGTGGGTGTAAGAAACTTGGGATTTCAATATCTGAATCAAACTGCAAGCTAGGGTAACCGTCGGGGTCTGCTGGAGAGCTTGCGCGTGATTGGGAAATCTGTGATTGGTTATTCAGCATTACTGCGACATTGGTCCCAGTTAAAGGTGCTCCTGAACTGGCATAATCATTGAACTCATCATCGTCAAAAATGGTAGGCAGAAACAGGTGATGCGGTTTCATATTCTTTAATCGGTTTGCCAATATTGGACCTTTCTCGAATAGCGATGAGGTTTCTTTTGTTTCCGGTAGGGGTTCGGTTGTCCATGGGCTCTTTTGATACGCTCTTTTTAGACGATTGTGGTGAGCGACGTAAGGTTTGCCTGTTTCCGTGTGTCTCAGTTGGTAAGTTAGGTCGTTTTTCTCTCTTTTTTCAACACGATAAGGGCCTTTGTATCTGTCAGCTAGCTTCCCATCTTTTTGAATTTCAAGAAATACTAGGTCACCAGGTTGGTACGTATGGAAATTACGGGCTTTCCTGTTGTAGTACTCGGTATGATTAATTTTGGCCTTTTCGAGATTTTTCCTTACAGTCTCATAGCAGTAGCGCATTCGTGCTATTATCTCAGATTTAAAATTTGTATCTACATTGTAGAATTTTCGGCATCCGAGTATTTCATTTATTGCTGTTTTGGGTTCCCGTAGGAAGAAAACGTAATGACTTGAGTCACCTAGCGATTCCCTGTAGCTGGTATTTATAGCAAAAACTACCATTTGGAGGTATTTATCCCAGCTTGTTGGATCGTCCCGGCAAATTATGGCCAAACTATCTCCGAGTGTTGAATGAAATCTTTCTATCGGATTTGCTTTCGGATTTGCCGCGCTTGTCAGTAAACGGGTGACACCGAGGATCTTAAATAGCTCCGCGTTCAGTGAATGTAGGAAGTTGGTTCCTCTGTCTGATAGGATTGCCGAAGGAAAACCATATTTACAGAACAACTGTTCTACTAGAGCCTCCGCAATATCTGATGCTTTTTCTCCGTAAAGTGGTAAGGCGAACAAGAATTTTGAAAACATATCGGTTACAGTGAGCACCGCCTTGTACCCACGTTCCGAGGGGGTCCCAGCTTTCCATATATCCATACTTAGTGTTTCGTAGGGTCTATTTGGGGTTGGGGCATTACCGAGAATTTGGATTGGTCTGGTGGGAGTCAACTTTCGTAGGTTACAGCCTGTGCAAGCTAGAATGTATTCTTTTACTTTGCTGTAGGCTCCAGGTCGGTAAAATTCTTCCTTGAATTTATGATAGGTTTTTGCCAATCCCAAGTGAGCTAAATCTTTGTCATGGATTTGCTTGATTGCTTCCGCGAGTAGTATTAGCGGTAAGACCGGTATTATTTTGATTTCCGCTGATTTGTAGGGTTGCGGTGGCGTATAATACTTACAAAGTACACCACTTTCATCAACAATAAATTGGTCCACGTCTTTTTCGAAGGATTTCAAGTCGAGCCGTAAGGTAATTGAGGACTCAACACGATCTATTAGGTTTTTGCAGAAGTAATCGGTCTGCTGGAATTTTCGCAGGTTTTCTATGCGCAAGGGCGACCTTTTTTCTAGCACGGAAACGTCAAGTGAATCATCATTTAAATCTGTGGTAAAGCTTTCGTATTGATCGATTGGATCCGGAAAAGGGTTTCTAGAAGAAGTTTTCTTTTTTGCCTGTATTTGGTTTTTAGTCGTTTTTTCACCTTTCTTCGCCGACATTTTTGGTCTAGCCGCATTAATGGCTAGTACTGCTTCAGTTCTTTTTTCGGAGTCCAAGATATCAAGCATATTTTGCAATTCCGTTAGGGAAAAAGTCTGAAGTTTCTCTTTTGGTGTTTCCGGATTAATAGATAGTCGCGAAAGGAAGTCTGGAACTCGATTGAACTTTCCTGGTAAATAAATGATTTCGTAATCGTATTGGCTGAGCGTTAAGACCCATCGCGTTATTCTGGAGTTCTTTGGTTCGCGCAAACATTGGAGATATTGAAGTGGTTTGTGATCCGAGTAGATTTTTATCTTTTTCCCCAGAATGTAGTGCTTCCAGGTTTCGATGAACGTAATAATCGCCAAAAACTCTTTTTCAAGAACTGAATAATTGGTCTGAGCCGTATTCAATGTTCGGGATCCGTACTCAATGATTCGCTGACCTTTCCCATCAGGATGATAAAGTATTGCTCCTATACAATCTTTAGATGCGTCCGTCGCCATTTCGATTTCTAGTTCCGGTTGATAGAGGGTTAGAACTGGTTCCGAGGTTATAGCAATTTTCAGAGCTTCGATAGCCTGTATTTGGTCCGGTCCCATGTGGATTTCTGCTCCCTTTTTCAGCATATTGGTAAGAGGTAAGGCAAGTTTAGAATAATTACGGATGAATTTCCGCAGGTATGACGTCATTCCTAGGAAGGCTCGCAGTTTGGTTATGTCCGTGATGGATTTTGGGTCAAAATTTGTTATCGCGCTGATTTTTGCGGGATCTGGCGAAATTTTGCCCTCGCTGATTACATGTCCTAGGTAGGATATTTTCCTTTTCAAAAAAAAGCATTTTGAAGCTTTCAGTTTCAGTCCAGCATCATGGATTTTGGTCAGAGTTTGTTTAATGACTTCCTTGTGGCTTTCGAAGTCTTTGGAGAAAGCACAAATATCATCCATGAATAAGCAGATATTTTTGTTCAGTAATCCGCGGAAGATTTTTAGCATAAGCTGAACAAAAATTCCTGGCGAAGTTTTCAATCCGAATGGTAATCTTTTGTACTGGAAAAGTCCCATGAATGGTACAGCAAATGCTAATTTTGGCCTGTCTTGTTTTCTCACTTTTATTTGGTAGAAGGCTTGGAACAGATCTAAAGTGCTGAAAATGCATGCACCTCCCATTGCCTGAAGATTATCTACTGTGAGTGGGTTTGGGTTGCTGTTGCCCTTTAATACAGTATTTAGGCGTCGGAAATCTGTACACATGCGTAGTGAACCGTCTTTCTTTGAGACGAGTACCACCGGAAAAGACCAAGGTGAGGCTGATTCCTCAATCAAATCAAGATCCATCATTTCATTTATTTTGCTTTCGACCCAAAATTTGTGTTGGTGTGGTAATTTATATGGTCTTATGGATATGGGGTCAGCATCGCCAGTATCAATCGTGGCTTCTAGCAAATTTGTACAACCTATATCTTTTTCATCCCTGGCGAAGCTCCATCTGTGCTCCCAAAGTAAAGATCCAAATTCTTGTTTTTCATTTTCATTTTTTGCTTCGTTTAGGTCAAATTGTGACAAAAATGTTTCTTTTGACATTCCGTAGTCCTCATCTGAAATTTTAGTTTCGGTTTGTTCATTATTCTGGATAGATGCTATCACGTCCGGAATTAAAATTTCGTCTTGTCCGTCGGTAAAAATCGTCGCTGTGCCAATAGGTCCTGCCGGCAGTTTCATTGGATGGTTTTGGCCGTTTAGGATTTGTATTTTTCCTCGTCCATTTACTGCCGAAATCAACTGGTCGTCAATGACAATTTTAGTGTAACCCTCAAGTGGGTAACCTTCGATTATAAAGTCGCCGGAAATACAACTGTCTGTACCTGAGACTTCGCGTACTAACTTTATGCTTACAGTTGCATTTGTACCCGCAGAGATTGTGGTTCGCTTTTCGAGTATTACAAGCAATCTGTTTAGGGATTTGTCACTGTCTTTTTCTATTTCTTTTGGAGCTTCTGCGACGTTCAGTACTAAGCTCGGTCCCGGACTGGTACTTTTATCGGAAGGGGCGGACTTTGGTCCTAGGCTTATTATTTCAGTTCCCGATTCGTGGTTAGATTTGGGGTTTGGCCGGTTAATACTATTCAGTGCTTCAATTACTGATTGTATCTGCGTGTCTCTATCTGGAATTTTGGAACGCGTGGTCGTCGAAAAGGGTGCAAGATTTTTATGGCCGTCCACTAGCGCTCGCCTTGTGATTGCGTTTGCCGTCTGGCGAGTATTGATCCCTATTTGCCAATTCCTTCGCTGGCTGTTTCCGTAACGACCGTAGTCTGTTCGCGGAAAAACTTTCTGCAGACCGAAGCGCGCCTGATAATTTGTCCGCTGGAAGTTTCGGTTATTTGGTCGGTCGTGGTTTGCTTGTTCGAAGTTTCTTCGGTTTTGCTGATTTTCCCGGTAAACATTATTCACGAAGACTAAGGTTTTTTGGTAATCTTTCGGTCTGTTTGAGGTTTTTGGTTTGTCTCGTCTCATATACACGCTACTGATTCTGGCAGTCTGCGCATGATCTCGAAATTCCCTTGAAAAGTCTGATTTGAAGTGCACGGTTTTATTCTCCGCATCTAGGAAAATACTGTTTTCTCTCAGAAACGGGAATCCTAGGACAACTTCGTAGGGTATATCAGAACATATCAAAAACTCAGTAGGCATAGTTCTCCCTCGAAATTTAACGTTCACGTACGCTAATTCTCGAGCTTTGAGAGAGTGGCCTGTAATTGAGCTAAGTTGCCGAGTTACTGGTCGGACTTTTCGTCTTTCGTCAGGTTTGAATTTTTCAAAAACATCTGATCTCATTAAACAACATGATGCACCGGAATCTACTAATGTTTTGGCTCTTATATCATTAAACGTGAAGCTATTTACAATTGGCAAGTCACAATATTCATCAAACACTTCATTCAAATAATACGCTCTATGATTAGCATTATGCTGTCTACCTCGCTGCTGTCCTATGCTATTTGTCCAGCAGCGAAAATCTCGTTTTTTGGAAAACGGTCATAACCGGTTCGGAATTCAGGATTACTATTTTCCGCAAAGTGGCTGCGTCCGGAGAAAAATCTTCTGGCTCCCCGGAAGTATTGATCGCGGTTTGGCCTCCGGAAAACCTGAGATTTCTGCTGGGAACGGATAATCGAAGGGAAGAATTCGTTTGGTCGGGAGCGGTTCAGGGAATGAGGGTATTTAGTTGCCGGTGCTGGGTAAGCGACGTCCCGCTCGCGTTTGAAACAATTACGCTGGATGTGTCCCTCCTTGTTGCAATAATAGCAGATAATTGCCCTTCTGTTTGAGGAATTGGGCTCGTTTTGAGGGTTTCGTTGGGGTCTCGGATGGTCATTTTCGTGGTTTTCGGCGAAAGATACTCTACGGGGCCGGGTATTGGTTGGTCTTTTGGGGGTTACAGGTGACCGATCTCTGGTTGGGGTTTCGTAAACTGAAGGTGATGAGGATCTTGATCTAGCATTGTCTGGAGCCATTATCGATCCCGCTGCGTTGATTGATAATTTTCGGTGGGCTCTTACCAGATTTTCAATGGAGATCTCGTTTCCAACCGTTTCAATTGCTGTTTCGAGGTTCTGTATTTGTCTGCTCACACAGATTTTAAACAGTCGTTCTGGTAAGCCGATCTTGAAATTTTCAAATACCGCTCTTGTGAAGGTATCGTTGACCGTGTCACCCAAAGTTATTGCTGTTTTGCGTCGGACTAAGTCTGCGTAGTCTCTGACTGACATGTGAGGAAGCAAAGTCGGGATATCATATTTCAGTTTCTCGGAATCGGTTGTTTCTTTAAATCTCTTCCTGAACAGGTCAACGAACTGTCTGTACGTCAGGGTATCTGTCATTATCGTGGCTACATATTTTAGTGCGTTCCCTTTTAGTCTCAGTGGTAATATGTTTTTGAGGTTTGCCCATTCTGCGTCTCCACCCGTGTAATTTATGATGTAGTCAAGGATTTGCAAAAATTCTGATACGTCGGTGGCGCCATCAAATTCCGGGATGTTTTTAAGTAGGTTTGTTTTTTGAGCTTTTTCGGATGCTCCGTAAAAACGTTCTTCGGCTGTTGCCATTTTTTCAGATTTTATATCAGGGGAAAAAAGGAATTAGAATATTAAATATGTTCAAACTTCATGAGGAATGCCTATCTGTTACGAGTTTTATGCCTAAAACTTGTGATGGGTTCATTTATGGGTTTAGTTGTAATCGATGAAAAAATGGGTTTGTTTTGGGGTTTGCGTCATGTCTTTAAAGATCGTCGTTAAACATGGGTGATTGATTCATGGTTAAAAATCAAATAGGTATTAAATATCATCGTACCAATATTTCGGATGTCCGTTTTTTTGTAGTTATTGACCGCGCATGTCACCAAATATGATAAACATAAAAAGTGTGTAGATGGGGTTTATTTATGATAGTATTAGCGTGTGGCGTGCGAGCATGGTAATATTGGCGACTGGTTTGTGGTGCGAATACACCGTTATACCCCGAGTCTTTTCGAAGGCGATACTCAGTTCGTAGGTCAATAACTAAAACACATTTATTAAGGTTCGTACTTACATTGAAGATAGGTTGGTTAACACTTGTCACTTAATTTGCTCAGAGGTCAACTGAACTGAGAACAGAGCCCAGGTCGAACTCCCAAGTCGAACTGAGATCCGAATTGAACTGAGATCCGAACTGCGAAGTTGGTCCTTTTAAGCCCTTGGAAATATCAACAGAGTGCTATAACGAATAGTGTTACTGTTCGTACGTCCTAGCAAATCTCTATACAGTATGAAAGGGTTGGTGACCAATGGAGTGAGTTTGTCTAGGTTCTTGATGGGGAAAAGAGTTCTTTGATTGGAGAAAAGGAAATAAACTCTCTCCGTCGGAGAAAAGCGTGGGCGTTAGAGCTAGTCGGAAATAGAGAGAGTTGAGGATAGAGCTTGTTGAATAAGCTTTGATCAAGATTTTGTATACTAGATGCATCCTCACACAGTTGAACAGACTGGCGAGACGAAAAAATGGTCAATAGTGCAGTCTATCACAAATCCCCGATTTTTGGAAACCCTATGCCAAACGCTGGGTATATTTAGCATTTGGCATAGCCTATACCTAACGCTGGATACCCTATGCCAAATGCTGGATACCTGTTGGTAACCTAACCCTGACCTACCTCAATATAAAGGAGTTCTGATTGGTTAATTTTTTAGCTTCACTCAATTCATCAATATTTTACTAGGTTACAGTATCCAGCACCTGGCATAGTGTATCCAGCAAAAGGCGAAAAAAGGCAAAAAACATGACTAATGTTGTCCGTCTGTACATCTACAACTTCAATAATTTTTTAATCCGAAGGAGTTGATATTTTCTTACAGATATATATATTTTGAGATTTGAGGTAACTTCACTTGGGGTCTTCAGGTTCTTTCATAGGTCCTGTAGGGCTGTAGCCCCAGATTTAGCAATTTTCCCAGTTTCGTAATGAAACCGGAAACTGGTCACACCCATAGATCTTGATCTTGACTGGACCGGCACCAAGCCAAGCCAAAATTAACGAAATAAATTATGTTCAAGACAACCAAACAGAAAATACAGACCTTATATTTGTCAAAACCATGCAGCTGCTGGTCTGACAAATATTTGTAGCCCAACATGTTTCCTGCCCAGCTTGAAAATTCCTCCACTTCCCGAGCCGGCTTTTGGTTTGCAGTCAGAGCTTTAAGAACATCCCTCAGGATAGCCTCGTGTCAGGAACAGACTTTGAAAGAAATCCCATTTACATGTAGAATTATTTGTATCTTATTCATTACATTATTTTTTTAAAATAATAGTTTTTTATTTCTTATCTATTTCAATTGTAAGAACAGAATTTAAAATTGGTAATCCGTTTATTATGATTTTAGTCCTACAGCCGTAGGAGCTCCAAGCGGAGTGACAAAACTTGGAGCGTATGATAATGTCCGCAAGCACAGATTAGTTGCAAAACTGATCTCAATGGGATTCCCGATCCAGGTGGCGTCGTTCCTAGATAGCTTTTTAAGTAATAGACAAATAGCTGTAAAGGTCAATGGAATATTATCAACACCCAGGAAAACAGAAATTGGTCTACCACAGGGGGCTGTCCTCAGCTGCCTGCTGTTTACCCTCTTTTTGTGGGACCTCAACCTACCGCATGAGCACGGAGAGTTCGCAGACGACTTGGGATCCTGGGCAGTAGGATCAACTCACACGGAGGCTGAACAAAAACTCCAGTCAGCAATGGCAAAACTAGAAGAATTCTCAGCAAGATCAGAACTACCGCTCGCCCCATCCAAATCCCTTGTAGTACAATTCCATAGAAGAAGATCATCCACTCCCTGCTCCATCATTCTGAACGGCCTCCCTCTGCCTGAGGCATCACAAACAAAGTACCTGGGTATAACACTGGACAGAAAACAAACCTTCCATCCCCACGTCAAGGACCTATCGACTCGGTGCCTCCGTAAAATTCGCCTCATGATGAGGCTGGCGGCTACACC